>AP025058.1:3826504-3855704 GCA_036186865.1 Eustoma russellianum
ACCTCCCATATGTTTTGGGTTAAAACTGCACCGGCTAATTTCCGGCATGTTTACCCCCTGTGGTTTTTGCCGGAAATTGGCCGGTGCATTTTTAACCCAAACTATAGGGGAGGTAAATGTATAATTCCAAACGAGAGGGGAGATTTTTAGAATTAAGTCAAACCACAGGGAGTCTAACTGTAATTTTCCCTAGAATCTCCAACCTATAACGGAGTATGGTGAGGTCGGATGTACACAACCATACACATGTGTCATAAACACATGAGTTGTTTCCCGATAACTTATAATGAAAATTACGTCAAACTGTGTTGATTAACTGCTACTTCACAATATAAGAAACACAACTAATTTAGTGAATTATTTTGTTTTATTCTATTATATTCCTAAGTCAAATAAGAATGTGTCATTTACTCCATTAGAAATGGAATCTACCAGGTTCTATCTCAATTTTATGAAATCGAGCTTTGTATATTCATTTGATAACTTATATAAACATTGGAAGCTTTTGTATTATGTCATAAAACAGATGGATTATAATATCCTTTTTCCAAAAAGTTCACATACCACGTTTCTCACCAGAACTCAATGCAGTAATAAACACACTTGTCAACCCCCAGATGTGTGGCATTGATTTTTTTTTACATGATATAATACATACATGTCTTGTCACTACGTAGTGAAGATACATGATACACGATACACGATACACGTTAGATACGTAAAATAAGTAAACATTGATTGGAGAACTGAATCTACATTTGCAAAAGCATGCATGCTAATGGGAAGCATAACAGTGAATCTTCTCTGACAGTATCAGATTTTCCGTCTACGGCGAGGTATAGGAGGTCAGATGTACGCAACCATATCCATGTGTTAGAAACACACAAAGGTTGTTTCCCGATAACACATAATTAAAATTGCGTCAAACTGTGTCGATCAACTTGCTACTTTACTACACAATCTAAGAAGCGCAGCCAACTTAGTGAATCATTTTGCTATATTCCATCATATTTCAAAGTCAAGAAAGAGTATGCCATTAACTTTATTTCAAATGAAAACCTTAACCTTGGTGTTAAACAAACTTCATATAAGATACAAAATTTTCTTTTCAACACAGAATTTTTGATGCAAGTGTAATAAACCATCCAGCCAAAAAACTAATGCTGGAGTATTTTTCCCAGGAGAACTTAAAGGGAACTACAAAAAGCTTGAGCAATCTTACTTATACTTCAAGATTTCTTCAGCTTGAACATTTCTGGCAGGGCACAGTCATCTTCTTCCATTTCTTGCTCCAGCTAAGGAAGCCTTCCCATGATTGCAACACATTAAGCGAGCGCGGCGATACTGAAGATAATCAACCATTGAAGGACAGAGATACAGCTTGTAAGCATAAGCTAACAGACACACTCACACTACTCATTTAGAAGGATGAACAACATACAAACCTAAAGTCTACCTGAAAGAGGAGTCATCATCATAGGCTCAAGCCACAGCATGAATGTCACTCAAATCCTCAAACCTACTTGATCAGCAGAACTTTTTTTGACAGCTCCCATTGTACAGAGTGCATTTAGTAACTCCAGTGCCTCATGTGTCAATCCCTCATAAGCTATACCTTCAATCAGAATTGTATAAGTTGATTCAGTAGGTTTACATTCCTTAGACACCATATAGGCCAAGAAATCAATTGCTTGATCTGTTCTACGAGCTTTACAGAGGCCTAACATGATAGAATTGTAGGTGATGGCATTGGGTTTGACGCCCATCCTCTCCAAGTCATAAAAGAAATCAATGGCTACATCCACTTTCCCTTCCCTACTGAGCCCTCCAACAAGGGAGGAGTAAGTAATTATATCCGGTTGCAGACCCTTCTTCCGCATCTCGTTCAACAGCCTTATGGCGCGTTCTGTTTCGCCTGCCTTTGCCAACCCATCTATTACAGTGTTGTATGTAATTAAAACAGGAGAACAACCCTTGTGTCTGAGCTGATCAAGAATCTCAACTGCAATTTCAACCTTCCCATCTTTACATAATGCTGTGAGCAATGTATTGTAGGTGACAATATCAGGATAACATCCCCTTGATACCATTTTCTCTAAGTATTCAATTGCTCGATCCATCTTCTTCTCTTTGCAAAATCCATGAAGTAATGGGTTGTAACTCATAGAATTTGGAGTACATCCATGTTTAGGCATCTTTTCCAGAATATCTATTGCTCGGCCCAATAGTCCCTTTCGACACAAGAAATTAATCAGAATATTAAACGTAACTACACTAGGAGCACATCCTTTTCTAACCATCTCAGTTAATAGCTTCTCCGCATCCATCCACCTCCCCGTGCTACACATACTTCTCAAAATGATGTTATGTGTAATCACATTAGGTTGGCAACCGTTAACCGGCATAGTATTCAGGAACTTAATAGCTTCTTCAAGTCTGCCTTCCTTGCAAATCCCATTAATGAGAACATTATATGTAACCACGTCAGGTTTGCAGCCTTTACTCCTCATTTCATCTAAAAGCTTCATTGCTGGCTCAATCCCACTTTCTTTACAAGTAGCTTCAATCAGGATCGTGTAAGTAATCACATCTGGATAACATCCTCTCTGTAACTGACGATCAAGAACCTCCATTGCCTGTTTCAGTTTCCCACTACCACACAAGGATCGCAATATTGTGTTATAGGTAACAACATCAGGAGAAACACTCATCCGCTCAAGAACTTCCAGCGCGTTATCAATCTCCCCTGACTTACAATACCCACTAATCAGCACATTATAAGTAATAACATCAGGAACAGCCCCCGACCCTTCAAGAATCTCCATTACCCTAGTTGCTTTCCTAGTCTTCCCTACCTTACAGAACCCTCGAATTAAGCTAGTGCACGCAATAATATCCGGTATATCACCCTTATATACCATCTTTTCTAGATGCTTAAAACCTTCTTCTAATTCTCCATTCTTCACTAAACGACGAAGATGGTTATTGCACACATACTCTTCAAGATTATGAGCAGAATCCATCTGCCCTGCTTGACTTCTCTGTCTCTGCATTACCTTACCATTTGTGCTCAATTCTTCAACTCGCGAAGCAGCCAATACCAAGTTCATTTTCTGTTTAACACCAAGTACCCTAGATTTCCCACACCCCACAATGCTTTTTACCTTAACCAAAGTGAAATCCCCTCTACTCCTCTGACTAAAAACGAAACTATGACTTCTTATCTGTTCTTGGTGAATGAAATTATTTAAGCAAAACCCATCAGGATTATGCTTTATGGGATTCATTACTTCCATTTTTTCCAACAAAGATTCAATCTTTTCCTCAACAAAAAAAAAGTCACACCTAGAGGCTTAATCAATTCGAGTATTCAAGCGTTGCTAAAGCAGAAATTAACTTAAAGTAAACCTACTCCAGGGTATCAGCTTGAGCACAAAAAACCTATTTTTACCTGCAGGACTGAGGCCGCTGAGTTCCCGCCTCGATGAAGATTAAATCCAGTGGTAGACATGAGATAAGAGGAATGCAAGAAGAGAGCGGCAAGGACTATAAGCTATACTGGTCGTGATGAAGGGCAATAGAGAGAGCTAACGCGTATATTCTTTTCCTTTATCCTCACTAGTTTCTTTAGTTCTTTATTTTTCTTCTAGGAAATTTACCTATTCACTCTCGACTTTGAAACAACTGGTAAGGTTGTTATTTTGTAACTATAAGATCACAGATTCAAGCTGTGGAACAGCCTCTTGAATAAAAAAGTGTAAGGTATGATTGAGTACATTAGATCGCGAAGCAATTCGGTTCCTTTCTGGACCCTGCGCAAACACAAGAACTTCCTTTATCATGAACGCCCTTTTTACCTATTCACCACGTGTTTATGCAATTATCTCTAAATTTTTTAGAATGTATAATTCGACGTTTACTTCTCTTGTATTTTTCAATTAAAATAAAAATCTTATTCGCCTTCAAAGTTTATACTTTTATTCTAAATATATATGAAATGGAAAGGTAAAAAAACTTTTACAAAATAGAGGCATTGGAGCCACAAAATCGAAACATGGATGGAGTAAGGGATTCTGTGCTAACCCTGATGCATACAAAATTCTTACCTAACACTGATGCATAAAAAAGACAAAGTTCCAGAGACTAAAAATTTCAATGATTGCATTTTCAAAGTGTTTTGAGATGATGTGAAAATTAAGCAAGGTAGCAAATGTATGAATTTATGCAGGGATGATAATAAATTAAAAATGGTCATGTCCTATCTCGATAAACTCTAAAAACAGAGTCAGTATTATATCATATCATAGTTGGCAAGTAAATAAGGTTGCAAAGAAAATAGTTATTATTTTTACCTTACCCAAGTATACAACAACAACATTACTCCATTGTTTTAGAGACTCCCGCCTAAGGCGGGGTATAAGGGTCGGATGTACGCAACCATACACATGTGTTAGAAACACACAAAAGTTATTTCCTGATGACCCATAATGATGCGTCGAGTTTTGTCGATCTTTGCAATATAATAAGTACATCCAATTTATTGAGTCATTTTGATTTATTCCATCATATTCCAAAGTCAAAGAAAAATGTGTCATTGACTCCATTCGAAATGAAAACTTACCTTACCCAAGTATATACAAATAGTAATGTCTCATCTCTATTGACTCCAATAAAGGGCCAATGTTGCACCAAATCACAATTGGTAAGTAAATGGGGTTAGGAATAGAAGAAACATTTCTTACCTTACCTCTGTATGTAAAAAAGCAGTCGTGCTCTATCGCACACACACAACACAATACAACAACAACATTACTCTATTGTCTTAGAAGCTCCCACTATAGCAGCGTATGATAGGGTTGGACGTATGCAACCATATCTATGTATTAGAAACATATAAAGGTTGCTTCTCGATGATCCATAATGAAAATCGCATGAAGTTGTATCGATCAACTGTTAGTTCACAATATAAGAAGCGCAAACAATTTAGTGAATCATTTTGTTTTATTTCATCATATTCTAAAATTAAGAAATAAGATGTCCTTGACTTCATTGGAAATAGAAACATCATGTTCTATCTCAATTAACTACAAATAAGATGTCAATGTTGCACCGGATAACAATTGGCATTTAAATAATGCTTAGAAGAGAAGATGAACTTTTCACATTGTCATAATGTATAACACCGGTAATGACCTATCGCAATTAACTTAAGAAAAAAAGATGTCAACGTTACAACAGATCACACTGTTTGTAAATCGAGAAGATCATTGCTAAAATGCACAGCGAAAAAACAAAGCTTGATCTCCGATTTCTTATCAAAGATCCATGTTGTTCGTTTAATTCGATAAAAGAAATTCAAAACGTTACCTCTGTAGATTCAAAATCCGCAGACGTAGGAGGTGCGATGACACGAACACCCTCTGCCGGTATCCATACGAATGCTTCCGTCTGGAGTGCTAGCTCTTGAACGACGCAGCTGAGAGAACTCGTTTTTCTCCAAAAACGACTCTAGGGTTTTTCTGTTGTATGCTATCTAATACAAAATACACCAGGATATATATATATACATGTATATAGACATCAAAATCCAATTCCAGATCGGATTAGTTAATGCCGATAATAATCCTTATCAAATACGGATTCTGTTAGGATTAGATAAGACCAATCAAAATCCATATTAGATATGGATTCTATTGTTATTATCCGATGATACATATAAGTATATAAAAAACGAAAATAGTTATAATAATATTAATATCTAATATTACTGTTATTAATATTATTAATATCAGCCTATACGCATTCTTGTGTGTGACCCAATAGGCCCGTATTAATTGGTAGTTGAGTAAATCTCTATTGAACCAACAAGTTGTAATTGGTTTCTAGCAAGACATTACGACTACCCAATTAATATGAGTACAGTCGAACTAGCCTAATAATAGCACATGCATTAATCCATTTGTCACACGATATCTAGTTTGAACATAAGCCATGGTCAGCATCATACTTATATTGTTCAAACATATGATTACTCGATCTCTAAGTAGACTGATAAAAAAATGATATTGATCACGCTATCAATTCATTTGAGCACGTCCATACATTTCACAGTCTCACTAATCGAGGGGCCCAAAGATATCTCTCTCAAAAGAGAGGGACAAATTCTATCTTAATTGTTCAATATCCTCTACATAATTTCTATCATACTCAATCATGACCTTTATTATTATCCAGTTACGGATAACGTTAGATCATGTCAAAACATAATAGTCCTTATGTTATAAATTATGACAATCTCAAGTCTAAGGATTAAAACATGACTATTATGAGATTTACTTATCACGCTAATCCATGTAGTAGTCTCATGATGGGTCTATCCAATACACTGTTCTCTAACAAGTATCTATGAGATTGATTTGTATCACCATGCACATAATCATCTCATGATTATCAAATCAATACTCATACTGGTTATAAAATATTTTATCTATATAACAATAATAGACCAGGGACATATATCATAATTGTGTAAAATACTAACCAATAATAATGATAATAAAACCTCTTTATTAATAATAAATGTATAACATAAAAATCCAAATCATGGCCTAGGGCACATACACTAACAATCTCCCACTTGCACTAGGCCTATAAATATCTGAAACCCATAGATCTAGTGTGCTGATCATGCTTGACCCGTGAGAGAGGCTTAGTCAATGGATCCGCTATGTTATCGTTTTTGTCAACTTTGCATATCTTGACATCTCATCTATCGATGATGTCTCAAATGAGATGGTAGCGCCTGAGTATATGTTTAGATCTCTGATGAGACCTAGGCTCTTTTGCTTGTGCTATGATAGCATTGTTGTCACAATAAATGTCCACAGGATTTGCAATGCTAGGTACCACTCCTATCTCAATGATGAACTTCTTCAACCAAACTGCTTCTTTAGCTGCATCTGATACTGCTATATACTCAGCCTCTGTTGTAGAATCAACCACAGTGCTTTGTTTTGAACTCTTCTAACTAACAGCTCCACCATTCAATGTGAATACAAAACTGGACTGAGATCTGAAATCATTTATGTCGATTTAGAAACTAGCATCTGGGTAACCACTTACAACTAACTCATCATCTAAACCTCCATAAACCAAGAATACATCTTTAGTCCTTCTGAGGTACTTAAGAATATTCTTGATAGCTATCCAATGACCTTCACCGGGATCAGCTTGATATCTACTTGTTGTGCTCAATGGATATGAGACATCTGGTCTAGTACATAACATGGCATACATGATCGATCCTATAGTAGAAGTATAAGGAATTTTATTCACTTGATTTCGCTCATCAGATGTCCGAGGACATTGATTCTTGCTAAGATGAATGCCATGAGACATAGGCAGGAATCCTTTCTTGGACTCTTGCATGTTGAACCCTCTTCAACATTTTATCTATGTATGTACTTTGACTCAAGCCTATTATCCTTTTAGATCTATCTCTATAGATCTTGATACCAAGGATATAGGTAGCCTCACCCAAGTCTTTCATTGAGAATGAATTCCCTAACCAAGCCTTAACTTTTGCAAGGTAGGGATGTCATTCCCAATAAGCAATATGTCATCCACATATAAGACCAGAAACACTACTGCGCTCCCACTAACGATCTTGTAAACACAAGGTTCATCTTCATTCTTGATGAAACCAAAGTTCTTAACTGTTTCATCAAAACGAAGATTCCAGCTTCGAGATGCTTGCTTTAATCCATAGATGGATCTTTGAAGCTTGCAAACCTTCTTTGAATTCTCAGGATTTACAAAACCCTCAGGTTGTGTCATGTACACATCTTCAAGTAAATTTCTATTAAAGAAAGCAGTTTTGACATCCATTTTCATATCTCATAATCATAGTATGCTGCAATGGCAAGGAGAATTTTAATAGACTTAAGCATAGCAACTGGTGAAAAGGTTTCATCATAGTCTATACCATGAGTTTGCATGAAACCTTTAGTAACAAGCCTTGCTTTGTAGGTTTGCACATTCTCATCCATGTTAGTTTTCTTCTTGAAAACCCATTTGCAACCAATAGTCTTAATACCCTATGGAGGATCAATTAAAGACCAAACTTGGTTATCAAACATGGATTGCATCTCAGAATTCATGGCTCTTAGTCATTATCTGAATCTGGACCTGACACAGCTTCTTGATAGGTAGTAGGCTCATCTTTATCTATGAGCATAACTTCACTATCATCAGTCACAAGAAATCCATATCTCTCTGGCTGACGATGTATCTTATCAGATCTTCGTTGGACTTGTGTTACATTTTCAGGCTCCACAACTGTTTGAAGTTCTGAAATTGTCTCTAAAGGCGGTTCAATAATATCTTGTGGAACTTGAGTTTCCTCAAGTTGTACTATATTCTCACTAGTTCTCTTAGAGAGAAACTCCTTTTTAAAAAGATTCCATTTCGAGCAACAAACACATTGTTCTCTAATGGAATATAGAAATAGTACCCTTTAGTTTTCCTTAGGGTACCCCACAAAAATACATTTGATAGACTTTGGAGCTAGCTTATCTGACACTAATCTTTTCACATAAGCTTCACAACCCCAAATCTTAAGAAAAGACAAACTGGGTGTCTTGCCAGTCTATATCTCATATGGTGTCTTTTCAAACAGCTTTAGATGGTACACGATTCAAAATGAATGCAGCTGTCTCCAAGTCGTAACGCCAAAAAGATAAAGAAAGATTTACTTGACCCATCATAGATCGAACCATATCTAATAAAGTTTGATTTTTTTCCTTTTAGAAACACCATTCCATTGTGGAGTTTCTGGAGGAGTCAACTGTGAAACATTCCACAATTTCTTAGATATTGATCAAATTCTTGGCTCAAATATTCACCATCTCGATCTGATCGAAGCGTTTTAATTGTCTTACCAAGTTGATTTTGTACTTCATTTTTAAAAGTTCTAAACATTTCAAAAAACTCATGCTTATGTTTTATTAGGTAGACATAGCCATATCTACTGAAATCATCAGTAAAAGTTATGAAATACTGAAATCCTCCTCTGGCACTAATGCTGATTGGGCCGCATATATCTATATGTACCAAGACCAATAAGTCATTAGCCCTTTCACTATGTCTAGTAAAAGGGGCCTTTGTCATCTTTCCAAGCAAACAAGACTCGCAATTTTCAAATGATTCAAAATCAAATGAATCTATAATCCATCTTGACGGAGTTTAGATACGCGCTTCTCATTTATATAGCTAAGGCGACAATGCCACAATTATGTAGGGTTTAATTCATTTGGCTTAGTTCTCTTTGAAGATATGTTATAAATATTACCGTCATTGGAATCATCAAGGTTAAGGACATAATGCCATTATAACTACTTGCAATACCATAAATCAAGTCATTTTTATCAAAAATAGAACCCTTCTTATTTTTAATTAAAAATGAATAACCTTCATTATCCAAAACAGATACTGAAATAAGATTCCTACTCATAGTAGGAACATAAAAGCAATTGTTCAAAACTAATAAAAACCCATTGCGCAAGACAAGCTCATAAGTACCTACATCGCAACTCTTGCTCTATTGCCAACACGTAGGTCCACTTCGCCCTTCTTCAACATCCTACTCCTTTTGAGCCCCTGCATATTTGTACAAATATGGGATCCACATCTAGTATCTAATACCCAGAAAGAAGAAGTAGATAAATTAATTTCTATAACATAAATACCTGAAGATGTAGTCGCACTACCCTTCAGCTTCTTCAACTCATCGAAATAAACATCACAATTACTTTTCCAATGCCCAGGCTTGTTGCAATGGAACAAGTTCCTTCCTTAGGAACCTTTGCCTTGGGACCAAGTTTTGGTTTAGCTTCACCCTTTGACCTTTTTGCACCCTTTGCACATTTAGCCTTACCATTGCCTTTACCTCTCCTTTTTATTGGCTTGATATTGACACTCAATACTTGGGTAGGCTTTTTGATATTCCCCTCAGCAGTGTGAGCATACCATGTAGCTCAGGAATGGATTTTCCATATTATTCATATTGTAGTTCATGACGAACTGAGAGAAACTGCTAGGTAAAGAGTGTAGGATCAAATTCGTCGCGAGTTCCAAACTCAGGGCATATCCAAGTCTTGCAAGGTAATCTATATAGCCTTTCATCTTCAAAGCATGAGCGCTAACAGATTCACCTTCAGACATCTTACAGTCGAATAGTGCAACAGCGGTGTCAAACCTATCTTGCCTAGCCTGTTGTTGGAATGCTTGTTTGAGATGCACGCTCATCTCATAAGCCTCTAAGAGTTCCAAGTCCTTCTGAAGTCCTGGACATATAGTTGCCAATATAGATATCCTATGTCATTAGAATCTTCTACATGCTTCTTATTCTTACTCTTAGCAGCAACAGAAGCATCAGCAAGAGGGGGTTCAGGGACAAGGTCATCGAGCACGTAGGACTTCTTTTCTTGCTTGAGAACGATTCTCAAGTTCGAAACCAATCAACAAATTAGTCCCATATTCTTTTAGTTTTTCCTTCTCAAGGATAGATCGTAGTGATAAGGTGGAATTTGTTATTAGCAGCCATTTTTGATCCACGAAACATGCAAAGTAATACTTTAATTAATAACGAGGTTAAAACTTTATAAAACTCCAACTAAAACATAACCCTCAAAAGAAATATTTTAGTGAGCTAAGATCCATATTTGACTTAATTCTAAACTCAGCTTTGGCATGACGCTTAAAATTAAGTTATTTAGGTAGGTAACTTCTTTACCGATTACATCTCATGCAACTCTTAGAATTTATGAAATAATGACATCATATATCATTGTATGTTAGATTCCATCTAATGCCTTGGGCCCAAAACCGTTTTGATAGCCCAATTAATTCTAACCAATTTTAAACATATGAGTAGCACTATTACTCATCCTACATAGCTAAGAATGTTTAAAGCACATTGCTTTGGCAATCCCTACTTTAATACAATCCCAATTTTAATAGGTGTTAAGACATGGATGGAATTAAGACTTAAATTATTAATGAGGGTTCAACTTAGTTTATGTCTTGCGTTGCATATCATTATATCATAACATCCTATATGCATATATAATCTATTCCCACGCATCTCATACAAAATGACAAATATGTAAACGTGACATAGCATGACCAAACAAAATATGATCTTCATGAGACCAATTGAAGATCATAAAGGAAACCCTATGTAAAAGACTTCCTATTACAACATTTGCAATGATACATATCTTCTAATCTTGAGCTCGTGCCTTCATCTCCATGGAATCCACTCGTCTTGGTGTGTACAATCTAGCTGTTTTTGAATATGCATAAACTCTTACAGAATCATTATCGGTTGTTTATATCTAATATAAACATAATCGTTTTGATCATCACATGAAAAACAAAATCATTATATCATATATAACAATCTCGAATTATAACGTCTCATGAAAATGATTTGAAAACACCAATTCGCTCTCATCAGATGAGAATCGAATAGGGTTTTACACATATCATGGCATATCTTGTGTTTATATCTAATATAAACAGAGTCGGTTTTAATCATCACATGACAAACGAATTCTGCCATATACAAATCATCTCATGAAAACGAATTGGAAAAACACCATTCTTCTCTCATCATATGAAATCCGACTTGGGGTTTTGTACATATATCATGCCATACGAATTCAAAGAGAAAACATATAATCACATAAGAATGATATAATCGATTTAAACGAGAGCAACAAGTGGCTCTGATACCACTGTTAGTAAATCGAGAATATCACTGCTAAAACGCACAGCGGAAAAAACAAAGCTTGATCTCCGATTTTCTACCAAGGATCCATGTTGTTCGTTTAATTCGATAAAAGACAGTCAAAACTTTACATTTGTAGATTCGAAATCTGCAGACATAGGAGGTGCGATGGACACGAACACCCCCTGCCAGTATCCACACAAATGCTTCCGTCGGGAGTGCTAGCTCTTGAACGGCGCAGCTGAGAGAACTCGTTTTTCTCCAAAAACGGCTCTAGGGTTTTCTGTTTTATGCTATCTAATACGAGATACACCAGGATATATATCATCATCATCATCCTTACCTAGTATATCCCAATGATAGCAAAAGCTATCGTTAGGGTCTGGGAGAGGGTAAGTAGTAGGCAGACAATACCTCTGTCCCAAGGGATAGAGAGTCTGCTTCCAGTGAGACCCCCCAGCTTTATATGCACCTGCGTAAATGGCATAATAATAGAGATATATGATGTGCTCGTGTGTTTGTGAGGGAATTCAAGAATACAAAGAAGAGGCTTTTAATATTAAAATACACATAACGTGTATATGTACATGTAATGCAAACAAGCAGTAAAACATAAGCAAACAAATGCACAGTCAACCTAAATTGTAGATAGTGTCTACGCCTATCTAATGTCCCTAAATATACTCTAAGATGTACCTATATATGCTTTATACCTCGGTAACCTTAATATTATGTCTTCATGAACTCGTATCCTGGACACATGTCCTCAAAGAGGTGCCAAATCCAGGAGGGTCGCGCCTCATCTGCTCATCCCAAGTCAGTTGGGCCTGTCTTTACTCCTGTTCCCCTCTACATTGAGGCTTTCAATTGCTCTGACTAACTCCGTTGTCGTCTCCCGCTTGACATGCCCAACCATCTCATTCTTTGCTCTCTTATCTTATCTGCTATACTAGCAACGCCTAAACCTTTCTCGAAACACCTCGTTTATCTAATCCGGTCTAGCCTTGTATCCCACTCATCCACCTCAACATCTTCATCTCTGCCACTCCATCTTCTGCAATTATGACCTTTTGATGCCAGCAGTCTTCCCATATAGCATTGCCGTTCGTCGCACTGCCACCCTATAAATTTTTCCCTTTAATTTAGTTGGGAAATTCTTGTCACACAGCACCCCTGAGGCCGCCCTCCATCTACTCCAGCCTGCTTGAACTCGATGCGTTACATCACTATCTATGCCCCCATTCTGCTGTACAAATGATCCTAGGTACTTAAACTTACTTACCTGTGGTACCAACCTTGACCATCCGATGGTGAGCTGCCTATTCTCACTGTCGGCTACGCCGCTGAAGTCGCAGTGCAGATACTCGGTCTTAGAACGGCTAATCCGTAAGCCTTTTCTCTCTAAAAACACCTCTCCATTTCTCTAGGTCTCATACTTAGGGTATGTCTATTCTCTGCAACTAATACAATATCGTCAGCAAAAAGCATACACCACGGAACTGCCTCCTGTATCGGCTTTGACAACTCATCAAGGACAACAACAAAAAGAAATAGGCTCAATGTAGACCCTTGATGGAGGCCTATCTCCACCAGAAAGAAGTCCGTATTCCCCACAGGCGTACAAAGGGTTGTTTTCCGTCCGAGCATATATATCTCTAATTATGTCTATATACTTCATAGGGATCCCTCTTGCATCCAGACTATCCCAGATCAGGCTATGTGGCACACTATCATACGCTTTTTCAAGATCGATGAAAACCATATGTAAATCGCGCTTCTTCTCTCTATACTTCTCCATTAATCTCCTGAGAATGTGTATTGCTTCCGTAGTTGAACTTCCCGGCATAAAACCAAATTGGTCACCGTAACCTGAGTTTCTCGTCTAATTCCAGTGTCGATTACTCTCTCCTATACTTCATGGTATGGCTTAGTAACTTAATCCCTCTATAGTTCTGCACAACCTGTGCGTCGTCTTTGTTCTTATATAGGAGGATCAATGACACTCTTTCTCCACTCATCTGGCATCTTTGCTATTTTATAAATAAGGTTGAACAGAGTAGTTAGACATTGAACCCCTTCCTCTCCCAAATACTTCCATGCTCAATGGGTATGTTATATAGACATCATATTCTGATTCCAGATCGGATTAGTTAATGCCGATCATAATCCGTATCAAATACGGATTCTGTTAAGATTAGATAAGACCAATTAAAATTCCATATCAGATATGGATTCTACTGTTATTATCCGATTATACATATAAGTATATAAAAAAACGAAATAGTTATAATAATAATAATAATAATAATATCTAATACTACTATTATTAATTATTAATATCAGCCCATATGCATTTTTGTATATGACCCGATAGGCCCATATTAATTGGCAGTTAGGTAAATCCTCTATTGACCAACAAGTCATAATTGGTCTCCTAGCAAGACATTATTATCCAATTATATGAGTACAGTCCAACTAGCCTAATAATAACACATGCATTAATCCATTTGTCACACGCTATCTAGTTTGAACATAAGCCATGATCAGCATCATACTTATATTGTTTAAATATATGATTACTCGATCTCTAATTAGACTGATAAAACAAATGATATTGATCACACTATCAATTCATTTGAGAACGACCATGCATTTCACAGTCTCATTAATCGAGGGGCCCAAAGATATCTCTCTCAAAAGAGAGGGACAAATTCTATCTTGATTGTTCAATATACTCTACATAATTTCTATCATACTCAATCATGACCTTTATTATTATCCAGTTACGGATAACGTTAGATCATGTCAAAATATAATAGTCTTTATGTGGAAACTATGAAAATCTCAAGTCTAAGGATGAAAACATGATTATCATGAGATTTACTTAGGACGCGAATCCATGTAGTAATCTCATGATGAATCTATCCAATACACTGTTCTCGAACAAGTATCTATGAGATTGATTTGTATCACCATACACATAATCATCTCATGATTATCAAATCAATACTCATACTGGTTTTAAAATATTTTATCTCTATAACAATAATGAACTAGAGACATATATGATAATTGTGTAACATACTAACCAATAATAATAATAAAACCTTTTTATTACTAATAAATTTATAACATAAAACATCCAAATCATGGCCTAGGGCACATACATTAATGCACACTTGACAAATAAATAAGGTTGAAAAGAGACAAGACAATTTTCACATTCTCTTATTTATAAAAATGGCCATCTCCTATCTTTACGTTTACTGCAACACACAACCATACCTGATATATCTCAACGACAGTAAAAGTTATCGTTAGGTTCTAGAGAGGGTGAGAGACAGACAACAATACAATCCATCCCAAATGATAAGAGTTTGTTTCCAGTGAGATATAAAGTAAATACTTTTAAGAGAATAAACATTTGTCACTTGATCTCAATACATAAAACTGGTAGTGTCATATCTCAATTAATTTCATAAAAGGATTAATGTTGTATCAGATTAAAGTTGGCAAATAAATAACCTTGGAAAGAGAATAGTCAATCGACTTTACCCCATGCATAAAAAAGTCATGTCCTATCTCAATTAACTCCAAAGAAGAGGTCAATATTGTATCAAATTACAGTTGACAAATAAATAAGGTTGCGAAGAAATAAGACATCTCTTAGCTTACCCTATATATGAAAATGGTCACGTTACATTTCAATTACGTTCAAGAAAAAAGGTCAATATTGCACCATATCATATATATTTGGCAAGTAAATGAGATTGGAAATAGAAGAGATATTCTTTACCTTATGCCTATATATAAAAAAGGCCAGGTCCCCATTTGTATCTAGGGATGTAGCATATAGCACCACAAAAAAAAAGCCTATAGCGACAGCCAAAAAACGTCGCTATTTCGTCGCTATAGGCATATTGCGACGAAATAGCGACGAAAATGAAGGTCGTTATACGGCTTGTCGCAAAGCAAATTTCGTCGGCACTGCGTCGCTATATTGTGACGAAAACAATTTTGTCGGTGTATCGTCGCCAAACTGCGACGAGAAACTGTCAGGTCTGCGACCTGTTTTCTGCTGTCGCTGTTTCGTCGGTAAAATATTTTCGTCGCTATTTTGTATTTTTTATTTTTTATTAAGGTTCTGCGACAAAGACACTCGTCGCAAAATTTCGTCGGTATAAGTATTGTCATCGCTATTTATTATTTTTTTATTTTTTGTTTCCGTTTTATTTCGTCGCAAAATGTCGTCGTTATATGTCTTTTCGTCGCTAATTTTAAATTTTTGTTTTTTTATTACCGATCTGCGACAGTACAATTTCGTCGCCGGTTCGTCGGTATTTGTTATTTTTAAAAATATTAAATTTACTAATAATTATTTTAAATACATTATTTAATATTAAATTTTAAAATTTTTTTTGATTTATTAATAATATTAATACATTATTAATTAAAAAGTTTTTATTATTATTTAATTTCTATATATATTTTATTTTGTATATTAAATCATTTGTACGAATATTATACACTAATACGGTATTTGCGCATTCAAGTTCGTATAATTAAACAACACAAACGAAATAGAATCCGTAAAATTGTCAGATAGAATATAAAAGTACAAGAAAATGTCAATACAACAAATGAAATAGACTGTACAAACAATGAAAAATAAAAAACTATGCAGAGGAAGATGGAGGGGGATCATGCGGAGAAGAGTGACCATCAGGAGGGCGAGGCTGAGGCTGAGGCTGCGAGGAGCAGGAAATGAAAGACATGACTACCTACGACAGGTGCGAGATTTGCTGGTTCGTTGCCTCCTGCACCTGCATCGTCTGCCGCTGCGCATGCTCAAACGCCTGTTGAAGCGCCTGCTGCAGCGCCTGTACACTCTCCTCATGCCTCGTCCTGATGGTCTCTATCTCACGCTGCAGCGCCGCATTATCTGATTCCAGGCGCGAAATATCCTCTGGCGTCGCAGAAGGCGCGGAGGTGCTGGCCTCGGAGGAAGCACCTGCTTGTAGAACTTCGGGAAAGAATCGCGACGCTGCTGATCCAACCCCGTACACCTCCCTCTTCTTCTTATTTTGAGGGCCGACGGTCCGAACCGCATCCCAATAAGCGCGGTTCTTGTCGGCCTGTTCGCCCCTATCTGCGAGTAATCTGTTGTACTCGTCCTGAAATGAGAATAAGAATTGTTATGGTTTAGCAATAAAACAAACTAAGGAAAAAACAAATGATATCGTAGTCTACTTACACTGATGTTGCGGGCCTTCGTCGTGATCCAGTCCTCCGTCCCGTCGGAGGCTTTCTTCCGATGCGTCTTGTAGAAGAGATCGTAGGAGGCTGGCCACTCCCCCGTCTCCTCGTGCTGAAAGAATGAAATAAAATGTTAGTGAAATCCAGAATTTTAAAAATTTCGGCATGACCTATTCGTTTATCGGAGGTATCCCGGCCTTAAAGGCCTCTCCCAAGTCAAATCAAAAATAAAATAAAAAGGCAAATGAAACATGTACCACTTAAAGTAACCATATACGAATACCAAAAAAAACAACAGCGCAACATAAGAAATCAACGAATATAAATAATCCACTTAACTCAATGAATATAAATAATCCACTTAAGTCAATGAATGTAAATAATCCAATGAAATCAATGAATCTAAATAATCCAATATTAAAATACTCACCATAGAACGCATCGTGGTGGCGTGGGAAACCGAACCACCTGAGTGTGTGGCAGGTGCTGGGCCCTGTACATTGCCGCTGCGCCGGTTCGCCGCGTTCCGGGCGCTGCGGGCTTGGTAAGCAGGGTCCCTCCACCCTTCTACCCACGCCGCCCAGACGGCCTCGGATACGTAGGCAGGCCTTATCCACGTGGGGTCACGCTCCGACTTGGTCTTGAGGGAGTTGACGAAGTCGCCGTAGCGTTTGGCGGCCCTATGCCGCCAGGCCTGCTCCACGTCGTGGGCGATGTCGGCTGGCCAGCTGTACGCCTTCTGCAATTATCATACGGAGGAATAATAAAAGTGTGGTTAGAAAAGTAATGATTGATTACGCATCAAAAAGTGAAATTCATCAAATTTGAATACCTGAAACTCATCCCAGTAGAACCTACGTGTCTCCGGGGTGACACGGGCCCAGGAATATCCAGATAGGTCAAGCCTCAGGTGGAAGGACCGGGTGATGCAACCGAAAGCGCGCCATTGTCCGATCCAAACCTGAAAGAGGTGAAGTTGTTAGGAAAAAATAACGCGTGAAATATATTTGAAAACATGTTAAATAAATTAATCATTACTTACTTATGGGTATCATGTGACCAAGGGAGGGGACGACGCCCTGGTATGACACCCTGGTCCGATGCCGCATCAGACGCCGGATGAGGTGGCTGATGCGCTGGGTGTGGGCGGCGTCGTATGTCTGGGGGTGCGGACATGTCGTCAGACCGTAAAAGGTCTGCGTCCGCAGCCAGAGCGGCGGTCGAAACCGAGGCATACGTATCATGCTGAAGAAAGGAACATGTCGAACTCTCCTTGAAGGTCCTGTGTAGCTGGTGGGTATGGGATCTCGTTGTAAACCCTCACTAACCATCAAATCTGAGAGGAACATATTAATAATTTTTTAACACGTTTCGGCATGACCTAGCGTTTATCGGAGGTTTCCAGCCTTAATGCCTCTCCAAAGACAAATCCAAATCCAACAACCTTGAACTAGTATCATAAACCGAAAATCATATGCAAACCTCTTACAAAACAGTTTGTACATATATATACCCGTACTATGCATATATATACCATATACATATATACCCTATATACATATGTATACCCGGTATATTCATATAATATACCATATACATATACCCGTATATACATATATATACCAGTATATGCATTATATATATATAGATATATATATATATATCTATATATATACCCGTATATACATATATATACCATATACATATATATACCAAAATAGATTATATAATTATAAATATATTTAAATACGAAAAATATATATACATACATAATTCTACCCAAAAAAAACATTTTCTAATAATTTTACATATATTTATATGTAAATACGAAATTAACTTATATATATAATTATATACCCAAATACGAAAATTAACTACAAAATCCATAATATTCATAATAAAGAAGCAATGTTTTCATGGTGTTAGGGCCAAATATATATATACACGCACGTACATAAACATATATGTATATACCGTATATACATATATGTATATATGTATACCGTATATACATACATACATATATATATATATACCGTATATACATATATATACAATATACATGTATACCCATATATAGATAGATACACTATATATACCGTATATACATATATATACTACATACATATATACCATATACATATATATACCATATACATATATATACATACATAATTCTATACAACATATACATATGTATACCACAGCCACCCACACCCAGCCCCGCACCCAGCCCCCGCACCCAGCACCCACTGCCCAGCACCACCCAGCCCCGCCACCCAGCCCCGCAACCAGCACCCAGCACCACCACCCAGCACCACCGCCCAGCACCACCCAGCTGCCCCATGCACCCAGCACCACCGCCCCACCCACACCCAGCCCCGCACCCAGCAACCCACTGCCCAACACCACCACCCAGCACCAACCCAGCCTCGCACCCAGCACCCACCGCCCACCCACACCCAGCCCCGCACCCAGCCCGCACCCAGCACCCACTGCCCAGCACCAACCCAGCCCCGCCACCCAGCCCGCACCCAGCACCACCGCCCAGCCCACACCAGCACCACCCACCCCACGAGACATTAAAAAAATTAAAACAACATAAGTAATTAAAATCAGTAAAAACGAAATAGGAAGAGAAACTAACCGAAGAAGGGGAGGTCAACGGAGAACTTGCCGCGGGAGGGAGCTTTCGCCGGGGGAGGGGAGGGAGGTTTCGCCGGTGGGGGAGCTTTCGCCGAGGGGACGGGAAAATGGGGAAGGAGGGAAATGGGGAAGAAAGAGGGGGTAGGTTCAGCTTATCTGCGTAATGTTGCGCCGACATAGCGACGAACGTTCGTCGCTAATTTAGTTTCGTCGCTATTTTTCATGTGTCGTTCGTTATTTCAAATTTAGCGACCCAACATTTCGTCGGTAACATCGTCGGTTGTTATAATTTTTGACAAAAAAAATTACAAAATATAAAGTAGTATATACATTAATATAAGTACATCAACACATACACACTTTCATATCTAAGAGGTACATAAAAAATTTTGGCTAATGTCAATCTTCCTGGTCATCTGCATCCTCATACGCATCTTCATCTTCATCTTCATCTTCATCTTCAATCTACATGCTCGTCGTCCTCTTCATCCTCGTATTCGTCTTCGACTACGTCTTCAATATGTCAGGCGGTTGTATGTTGAGATGAATTTCGATGAAACCGCCGTTGGGGTCATTTAGAGGGAGGTCGTGCAGTTCAACATGTGTCGTATCTAGAAACGGACGGGTTTTCTTCTTGAAATGCGGCGTCCATACCATCTGAACCTGTCTGTATACTAACATCAAACTGCTCGATTTCACTTTGCACACGGCTCGCCAGTTCTTTGAGCTCGCATTCATCCTCGTTGTTGGATACGATAGATAGTACACCGTGGACGCTTGACTAGCCAAAACGTATGGATCGTATTTTCTGTACCGTCGCCCTGGGTGTATGTCTACCAACTTATATTGGTCGTGAACCTTTGTGCCAACGCGATAACCTTCTCGAGTTGGATCGTACCATTCGCATTTGAATAGGACCACCCGCTTTAGAGGCAATGCCGGATATTCGAGCTCAATGATGTCAGTAGGTAGCCGTAGAAGTCATCCTCGTCCGGGCTATTGTCATACCGCTTGAAACACACACTCCGTGTTCTCCGACGATTTTCGGCTGGCATGGGAGACTGTGTGGAATCTATAACCCGTTGACAAAACACAATGTCGTGGCGCGTGACTCTGTTAAATGGACCCTCGGCTACTGGTGTCAGAAATGTAACCCGTACTCATCGTCAGCCAGATGACCTTTGCTCGCCTGTAAAACGACAAGTAAGTATACATCAGCGGGGCAATAAATGCGTATCACATATCGTACACGTAATAGGCAAATATGTAAACTTACATGCCACCTGAACCAATCAGCAAACTTGGAATCTAACTCATTGTTTATTGCATCGCTCGATATACCCGGTGAACGGTGTGTTGCAATAAATCAATGAACAAGCTGAAGCAATTACGAATGAGTACCATGTATATCTTTGTAACATAATGGATAGAGTATCGCAAGGTCTTTACAAAATAAAATTGGATATCGTTTATACCTCTGGAAACAGTCGACTTGACGGCAGTTGCGCAGAACATAAGAATGAGCAATCTTCAGCTCGCTGTCCCCCAATATCATTTCCTTTCCATGTCCGTGAAATCTAATCGGATGTGTGAATATTGGGGAGGACACCGGATCTGGTAATGCCCGTCGTCGTTCCGGGGAACATCTCTGCACCTCGACGGGACATCTGGCTCGAAGTACTGAGACACGAAAGCCGATGCTTCCTCCGTCAGATAGGCATTGCACATCGAGGGCTCGACTTTCGCCTTGGTTCTGATGTTCAGCTTCAAATGCCTGAGATATCTGTTCATATAGTGAATGTATGTTCAGATGCTTGCGCTTAGACACATAAGAACGTCATGCACATAAAAAAGAGTACCTCTCGAACGGATACATCCACCTTACTGAACAGGACCACCAACACGTGCCTCGTATGGTAGATGAACTGGCAGGTGTTCCATTGAATCAAAGAAGGCCGGAGGGAATATAGTTCCAGTTTGCATATGATCACTGGGATTTTCGCCCTCCAGCCTTGACATATTATCCACACTGAGTCCTCGTGGCTGTAAGACATTTGAAAAACAGACTCATCTCGGTAATTGCTTCCCATACATTGGTTGGAAGCAGATCGCGGAATGCAATGGGCATCAACCGTTGCATGAAAACGTGACAGTCGTGGCTCTTCATCCCGTGCAAACCGCGTTTATTCACGTCGATGTTCTTCGACAGGTTCGAAACATGGCCATCAGGAAATCTAAGCCGTCCCCAGCCACGATAACAACGCACTGACCTGCTCCGCATTCAGCGTGTACGAGGACTTTCGGCATGTATGATGTGCCAACGGGATGCAGCTCCGGTCGCATGTTGAGGTCGCGCATATCAAGTCGTGCCTTCATATTGTCTTTTGTTTTCCTGGCACATTCAGCACTGTATTGAAAAATGTTGTCAAACACGTTCTTCTCAATGTGCATGACATCCAGGTTATGTCGGATCATATTGCTCTTCCAGTACGGAAGCTCCCAGAATATGCTTTCTCTTCTTCCACCCGATACAGTAACGAGCCAGGTCTGCTTTGTGACATGCCGTCCGGATCATCACTGCACATTCCTAACGGGTTGACAACAACGTCGCTATGTCCGGCGCTATGTGCGATTTCGTCGCTACTACTACTCTACTTACTCCGTCGCCAAGTAGTCGGCTATTTCTGCAGTGCCAGTTCAGTTCCAACGGTTGCATCGTACGATAAATATACATCGCAAATTCGTCGCTACGTCGTCGCTAAAACAGCCGAAAGGTCATCACTGCACATTCCTAACGGTTGACAAAAACGTCGCTATGTCGTCGCTATGTGCGTTTCGTCGCTACTCCGTCGCCGAAGTAGTCGTATTTCGGCAGGCCAGTTCCGTTCCAACGGTTGCATCGTACGATAAATATACGTCGCAAATTCGTCGCTACGTCGTCGCTTAAAACAGCCGAAAGGTCATCACTGCACATTCCTAACGGTTGACAAAAACGTCGCTATGTCGTCGCTATGTCGTCGCTAATTTTACTATTTATACCCCAAACATCCGCACATATACCTACACACATATAAGGTTATAAATAATCAAAATATGCCGCGTCGTTTAAAAAGAACCCCAAGGCGTGGTGGACGGGCATCAGTGCCCCTCCAGAAGGGCCTTCTCCTCCTCAAGTACCATCGGTTGAGCGAGAAGGTTCCGTATCTGTCTATGGCCCACCCGCAGCATCAGAGTGATCAAGAACAAACGCCGGTGCAGGACGCCGACTTCCGTATGCTGATGGCAAACATGCAGAGCAGACGCGGCAACTACACAACATGACTAGAAGGCTGCGGAAGATGAAATTTAGATATTACAAGCTCAAGCGCCTTCTCAAAGAGTTTGCGGAGAATGTCGCGGCCACTCTTTCGTCCGATGACGAAGAGTGAACGGCACATCTCCGCATCTCTTTTTAGATTTTTTTTTATTTTTTTCGTTTGATAATGTAACTTTTATTATTGAATGAATGAGTATTTTTCCCAATCACCGCTTTCTTTTTCCTTAATCAATACACGTGTTTAATTCTCGATGTATCTGCGACGACACAACGACAAATCGAATTACGAACGGAAAGTAAAACAAAACATTTGCCACATGCGGGTTTCATTGACAAAAAAAACGACGATACACAACGCCAAGAACTTACTAAACGACGAATTTATTTTATTTGGGCTAATTTTAGCGACACAATTGCGACGACATAGCGACGTAGCGTTACAAACTAAATAGCGACGAATAAAAACACGCAGATTAGCGACGAGACACCGACAAATCACCGACGTAATTCACCTGACTGACTATTTTTTTCTTTTAGCGACAACAAATTTCATCGTACTTTCGTCGCCAATTAGCGACGACATTAGTTTTGTCGCACAGTCGTCGCTATTACCGACGAAACAACGACTATACGTTGTTCGTCGGTGATTTTTTCGTCGGCAAACCACAATTTTTTGTGGTTGTAGAATATGCACTCATGTATGTAGAATGATGTATAAGCTCTACCCATATATCATAGACATAGGCGTTGCTCATATAGTTTAACATTACTATATATTACTAAATATCACATGTTGATCGGCATGTGGACCTACAAGTAGACCTATTGTATGGGTCATATCTCTTTAATGTTTTATTTCTCTAGTTAATATTAGGCATTTTAACAAGAAAAAAGAAAAGACCATCTCCTATCCCATTTAACTTTAAAGAAAGAATCAATGTTGCACCAAATCACATTTGGCAAGTAAGTAAAGTTGGAAAGGGAAATAATAGTTCTCACCTTATCACAATCATAAAATGATCACGCCCTAAATCAACTCCAAAGAAGGGATCAATATTGCATCAGATCACAATTGATAAGTAAATATTGGAAAGTAAGCAAAGTTGGAAAGAGAAATAACATTTCTCACCTTATCTCAATTATAAAACAGTTATACCTTAAATCAACTCCAAAGAAGGTAACAATATTGCGTCAGATTACACTTGATAAGTAAATATCAAGTAAGTAAAGTTGAAGATAGGGGTGTTAACGAACCGAACCGAAACCTGCTACTAGGTTTTCGAATTCAGATTTGTTCGGTTCGTTTAGCTAAACGAACCTTAAAATTGGTTTGAGCTCGGTTCGATAACCCTTTAACTGTTTAAACAAGACGAATAGTTTGCGAATAGTTTGGCTCGTTTTAGTAAACGAACCTAAACAACTATTCGAATTCAGCTCGTTTACTGATCATTAACGAACGAATACGAATTAAACACGAACCAAACTCGAACAGTTCACGAACAGTTCGGTTCGTTGAACAGCCCTAGTTGAAGAGAGAAATAACATTTCATTCTCACTTTATCTCAATTATAAAACACTCATACCCTAAATCAACTCCAAAGAAGGGAACTATATTGCATCAGATCACAGTTGATAAGCAAATATTTTTGAGAAAGAATAAGCATTTATGGCCTTATCCTTTATATAAGAGTGGTTATGCCTATCTTAGTTAACTCCAAACAGAGGATTAATATTGCATCATATCATAGTTGTCAAGTTAATAGTCCATGACGTAGCTCAGCTTACACTCAGATGATAGATTTGCATATAAGGTTACCGGTTCAAATTTTCGCAGATGTATTGTGAGTGTTTGGGTCCTACCGTCAATTGTTTATACGGAGCGAATTTGGGCTCCGACACCTTGTGGTCACTAGATCCTGGTTCTCTCATTTAGAAAGCCGTTGAGTGGCCTGATTTATATTATGCACGAAGTTTCTTCGAGTTAGGACGATGGAAGTTTTCGGGATCAGGATATTACCTTTTGCATCCAAGAGTTCTCAAGTGAATAAATTAAGCTGGGGAAGAGATGAGACAATTCTCGCCTTACTTTAATATATAAATATGGTAATGTCCTATATCTATTAACTCCAAAAGAAGCGATCAACGTCGCACCGGATCATAGTTGACAAGTGAATCGGGTTGGAAAGATTGGAAACACACAATACCCGAATATATACATAATCTGTCATGTCATGCCTTAAAAAAGAAGTCAATGTTGCATCAGATCATAGTTGACATGTAAATAAAGTTCTCAAGGAAAAAAATATGTCTCACCTAACGCCAACATATAATTTTATGTTTGTTATATGTGTGAAATTGTGTCATATTATGGTTGATATATTTCATTTCAAAATGTAACATGTTGAATATTGTGTTTGAGTACTGATGAACCATAATCTGGACCTGCTTAGAAAAGACAAAAGCGTCAGTTATTCAACAAACAATCAACGACAAATTAAGGTCTAAGACAATTCCTGCAGCTCGGCAGAAGTGCACTTCCGTTCGGCCATCCTATACTTTAAGCTAAGGCAAGCCAGTAAAACTCATTTATAACCCTTGGTCAGCTCGGCCGCATGCCTGAGTCAGGTTGACACTTGCTCAACATGACTAAAATTGGTTAGGAATGAAGTTATATTGCACCTCGGCTCGGCAATGCTTTAGTTAAAGCTACCGCTTACAGTCAATCTCAGCAAAAAGAGAGGAATCAATAGTGCATTGCTTTCAAAGAAAGAATATTCAGTTCGGCCTCGACCTCGGTTTCTTATTAGCGCCGAGTTCTGATCTCGGCTCTGTTCTCATAAACACTATTACTCAGAGTATCTCGGATAAGATCAAATGAAGATTTATCTACGGGCATCTGGGACCCACCAAGGCAGTTCTGCAGAACTACATTCTAGGTGTCAAGCATCAATTGGATTAATACAAGGTCATCATAACAGGCCGACCTACATGATATAGAGCCAGCCACTGACACAGCTGCAATCACAGGCCCTTGTCCCATCATACTGCGGCTCTACAACTGACAAGACAGCCATCTCAGACAGGTCGTAATCCCATCATCGGGTAGAGGGTCAGACCTCTTCCATTTTGTGCATAAATACCCCTCTATCCAGACGGGGAAAGGGATCCATCTTTTGGAACAATTACTGGAGCCTTCTTTTCTGAACTCCATCTCGGCCAACACTTAAAAGGCCTAACACTCATTGAGCTATTATTACAGGTTTCATCTAAACCTTTATTCCAGCATAAATTGCCTACCAAACACCCATAACTGACTTAAGCGTCGGAGGGTTTTCCTGGGACAGCGCCCTGGGACCTCTAATGTTTTTCTTCTTTCTCAGGTTCTATTGACGGATTTAGACGGGAGATTAACGGCATACTACTTGGATCATCTCTGATTCACCCGATGAGCATTTCTGGACTCATCAAGTACATTAAAATTAAGCAGAATAATAACATTGTACGTTAAAATATTAACATGGTGGTCAAGTCTTGTTTAACATAGTAGTTATCAATTGTGCAGATTCAGTCTCCACTAGTGATTAAAAAAATAAAAGCAAGAAAACTAGTCCGGAGTTATCGACTAGTGAGTGCCATTTAGTGATTAGAAAAAAAATTAAACACAAGACAAATATTCCGGAATCATGCATACTTTAAGCATTTAAAACAAAATAATTGATAAAAAATAGGAGTAGCATTTCTGGTAATATAAAGGGAAAGAAACACACATGTACAAACAACAACAATCATACACAATATATCCCAACGACGACAAAAGCTATCGCCAGATACAAACGCTTCCGTTATATTGTAAAGTTTGAACTTCAAGGGAAGGGCATATTCTTGCCTTAAGTTGATGTATCACTCAATTAACACGAACTATAATCTCAAACTCATTTTCACAAAATAAAAATCATGAAAAGGATTCAAACTTGGCGAAACTTAGGTTACGTAAGGTGAGATCCCTATCCATTAAAAACCTTAAGACAATGGGTGGTGTTACTTCATTATCATATTATCCATATATTTTTTTCTCAAAATGCACGATGTTGGATAATAATCTTAACACCCGTCCTCACGTGTTAACGTGGCTTCAGTCATGAACATCTGGACTTGGGTCAACACCAGTTGTCACGTGGCAACGTGGCTTGACACACACGCCTTCGAACCTGTCCTCAATATATCACAAACCACAAGGTGTGATGAACATCTGGACTTGGGTGAGGGAAGACAATAAATGACAAACCTTGGACTAGGCAAGATGTGAATTCAAATTTTAAACCGGCTCAGATACCATGCTGAAACTTGGGCTTACATGAGGTGATATCCATATATACTCAAAACGTTAAAGCAACGGGTGGCGGTACCTCATTCTCATATAACCTATATAATTTTTTTTATCAAAGTGGGCAACGTGAGACAATATTATCAACAAAATTCGAATCCCTAGTATACGGAAAATTACTATTCAAATACTACATACACATATACACACATCAGATTCCAATTGGAAACAGGTAAAAATGACGCCAAAAACTTTCAACGTTGACAATATACTCCTCATATTTGAACTTGACAGTTTCTTCATTAGAGGGGTATAGATACGACAAAAGACAAGAAACATAAGATTCACAAAGATACTACCAGGCATATAAACACAACAAAAGATTCACAGAGACACTATCAGGCACATAAACACAACAACTACGCAACAAATGATTTAAAAAATACTAAAAAGTCAAAAAGGGCATGCAGAAATTTCACTGTTATTTATGTTATTTTGGCCTTTTTCGGTGGGAATATTAGACCAGTAAGTGAGGTTATTACATTTGTCTAAATCTAATCCCAAGTTTTATAATGGAGGACTAAACAGGTCTTGTTTCGTGTTTTTGGGTTTCAGGTTTCAAAGTGTTAGATCTTTACTCGTTTTCTTTGCGTGTATGGAAGTAGATACCTAAAACTGCACATGTCAGGTTTTGTGCCATGTATCAGGTGTACCCACAAATTTCACAAGTACAAATATTCCAGGTCGTATATGTGTCATTTCATGTTGTAATTTTCAAGTATTTTCAGTTTTTGGGTATTTTTCAGGTTTCATGTATTTAAAAATGACTACTGTTACGTACAATGTATTTTTGAAACAACAATGTAGGGGCGACGGGGGCAATGCGAGGGTAAAAAGGAAGGGATTAGGTTGTTAGGTTTAGGATTTTCTTTTTTATTTTATAATTTTTATTTTAATAATTTATAATTTATATTTAAAATATATTTTAAAAAACCGGATATCTTGGGTATAAATAGATAACCCGAGACTATATCTGTACAGGACAAACTCTTAGCGGGTAAGTTTTGTTAGGTCCCTTAGAACACACTAGAAGGGGGGTTGAATAGTGTGTTCACCAAGTATGGATATTTTGTGGCTATTTTTCGTTTTTGAGTGCAACCAATACTTGGATGTGTTCTTTAGAAAGATAAAACTTGGAAGACAAGAAAGAACACGAGTATGTATAGAGGTTCAAGTCAAGAGACTCTACTCCTCTACCTTCTTGATGTTTCACAAGAAGGATTTTGAAATGGGGATTGTTATTTCTTTTGGGGGAAACAACAACCAAAACAAAATCAAAAGAGTACAAACTAGGCACCTTGCCTAGACCACAACCAAGAGTTCTAACACTTTGAAGTTTTGCCTCCAAAGATCTTCTTTGCCCTCAAAGAAATCTTGTAGGGAGAATAGTGCACCACACACTATCAACAAACCCTTCAAAGTTTAGAAAACTTAAACAAAGAGCACCCTTGCTCCTTGACCAACAATCTACCAAATCTCTCACAGAAAATCTCACCAAGAAGAAGACTCTTCTTCTTACAATAATCACTCTCAACAATAAAGTAAAGATATACAAAGATTACAAATATTTTGAGAGCTTGAGCTTGAGAGAACTTGAGAGCTTGTGTAGTAGAAAGTTGGAGAAGAATGTGGAAGAAACCCTATTTTATCAACTTCAAAGTTTCTTCCCGTTTGAAACCCTCTGCACTGACATTAATGGGTTTTGGCATCATGTGTTGGTGAGTCCTCATCATTGGAGATCTCCCTTTGGCATGTAGCAACATTCTTGGAGAGATTTCAAAATGAATGCCAAGAAAGGAAACCTGAA
>AP025058.1:3855714-4002034 GCA_036186865.1 Eustoma russellianum
ACAAAGAGTCAACTGATGTTAAAAAGTGAAGTTCAAGACCTTTGTAACGTTGGTCACATGAAGCGCCTAATGTGCAAAAGCACAGGCGTTCGATGTGACATTGAGCGCTTGATGTGAAAATGAACAGTCGTTCGAAGTCACATCAAGCGCCTAATGTGGGCTTCTTAAGGCGTTCGAAGTCACATGAAGCGCTTAATGTGGCACTTCATGCTTGTTCGAACTAACTCTGACTTTTACTCAGAGAAAGTACTTAGGAGTACGTGCCCAGCCAGGGGAAAAGTACTTTTGGCATGGTGGACTGCATAAAGCGCCTAAAGGGGCGTTCAAAGTGTTCGCACTTTTCAACAGTTCACATAAAGCGCCTAATTAGGCGTTCAATGTGTCCTGTTTTACAAACACTCACATGAAGCGCCTAATCTAGGCATTCGAAGTGTTCGCAGATTCAGACACTTCACATAAAGCGCCTAATCTAGGCGTTCGAAGTGTTCGCAGATCCACCAAGGTACATTAAGCGCCTAATGTAGGCGTTCGAAGTATTCTGACTTCAAACAACACACATGAAGCGCCTAATGGGTTGTTCAATGTGCAAATCATCAAAACTCAACATGATCTAACATTCTCCCTCTTTTTGATGATTTCACAATATGCATAATTTATCAAAGCTCCCCCTTAATATATGCTCCCCCTCACTAAGTGCAATGAAAAAGAAATAACTTGAACATAATGAAATGATGAAACAATTTTAATGAACATCAATAAATTCAAGTAATAAAAATTTCATTCAATAATTGCAAAAAAACAATTAACACCAACAACCAAAAAAAAATTTACATAGCACCACCACTTGGTGGTGTAAACCACTAAAACCAAAACCTACGCTAGCGGCAAAATCCGTGAACCCACCCATGGATCCACCAGCACCACCAGCAGCATCACCAGCATCTCCACAAGCACCTCCACCAGCACCATCACCACCACCACCACCACCACCACTTTCTCCCCTAAATCATCAAAATTAGGAGGAAGAGCCCATGGACTGATCTGCATGAATGCATTGCGAAATGCAGTCATGCGCAGTTCATTTCGCGCATGCCGAGCTTCATGCTCAGCATCACGAAGATGCAACTGCTGAACGGTTTGTTCAAGGGCAGCAATGCGTGATAGTAATTCCGAAGAATCACTACCACCAGTGGCATCATGAGGGCCTTCTTCGACCGCATCTTCGTCAGGAATAGTGGTGGCCTTCCTTTTCTGCGAGTCAACGGCCTGGGCGATGTTATAGTGATCATAAAGATCGGATTTGGCAACGGTGGACAAATCATCATCATTAATAACAACGCCTTTGGATTTGAGCAAAATCGTGACAATGTTGGCAAAAGGCAGAGCTTTGGACCCCTTTCGAAGGGCCGCAAACATGACTTCGATGATGATCCAGGCCAGATTCAGCTGAGTAAGGTGCTTGAGGCGGTAAGAAACATAGAAATCCATGTTACTGGGATTTCTAGTGGCCTTACCATTGATGCAGTAGGTGACAACCGCGAGCAGAATGCGATCCACCAACGGCATGTTCTGAGTCTTTTTAGAGGGGTAATACCCCAGATCAAATTTAACGTCCTGCTCGGAGACGCCGTATTTGGAACTCCAGTCAAATACGGAGAAATCTGTCAAGCCCTCATTTCTGATACGCAAAACTTCACAGATTTCAGGGACAGTGAAGCTAAGAGGGGGTACCATCAATGAAGGAGTTGAGAGAGAAGGGTTGAGACTCAGATTGTGGAGTGACCCACAAGTTGGAGTAGAACATCCGGGTGTGCTCGCGGGAGAATTTTTGCATGTCAAGTCTGGACCAAAGTGATGTCCAGCCTTGATGTTCCAAGAAAGGAACAATTTCCAGTGCACTGCTCGTCTCAGGCACGTTGCTGAGGTTGAGCAGCTTCAGAGGGATGATCAGACGGTTGTTTGCTACCCACTCCTGGTATATCATACAGGAATGGTAGGAAACGTGAACACCTTTATCAATTGAGCGTGGAGGTTTCTTGATGTCGGGCTCAAACTTCTTCAACCAAGGAAAGTTGTCCTTGGTGAGCCCTTCGCGAATGGTGACGATTGCAGGAGGCTCGACAATACCTTGTCCAGCCGTTGTTTTTCGCTTTTGGGATCTTGGACGTTTTGAAGGACCAGCGGAAGCCATTGTTGGAGGAATTTGAGGAGAAGGGGTCTTGAAGATTAGAGGAAATGATGAAGATACGAGTGAAGAAGGAAGAAAGAGGAGAGGTTGGATTTTAAAGGGTGAAGGGAGGAAGATGAAGAGTTAGTGGAGTAATGGTGGAGAGGGAGGTAAGGGAGAAGTGGGAGAGTGGGAGAGAGAGGAGTGAGGAAGAAGATGAAAAGTTGGATTGTATGGGGAAAAGGAAGAGGCAGACGTGGGAGAGAGGGAAGAGAAAGAGGCGGCTGTGAATTGATGGTCCTTGAATGGCGCGAAAAACTGAGGAGGCGGCGAAAAGATAGTGAAAGAATAGGGTTAAAGCGCCTATTGTGACATAGAACGACTTCATAAGTAAGGATGAAGCGCCTAAAGTCACATTGAACGAGAGTGAAGATGAGGATAAAGCGCTTAATGCTACATCGAACGAGTGAACAAAATCAGATGAAGCGCTTGATCCTACATCGAACGCCCTAACAAGGGAACATAAAGCGCCTGATGTCACTTCGAACAAGTGACATCCTTTACATCAGGCGCTTGATGTGACATCGAACGCCTGAGGAGTGTATGATGAAGCGCTTTATGTGTACTGATCTTGAAAATTTTTGAAATTTTCATGCTCAGAACTCAAGATGGTTTTATCAACCCATATTGAGCAACCCCAACCTACTTCTTATGGACAAAAAGACATCGCTAGGCAAGGGTTTCGTGAAAATGTCCGCAAGTTGGTCATGTGTAAGAACAAATTCTACACTTACCAAGTTCTTTTGTACACAATCACGGATGAAATGATACCTCACTTCAATGTGCTTGGTCCGACTATGTTGGACGGGATTTTGTGCAATATTTATGGCGGACGTGTTATCACACAAAATTGGCACCTTTGAGAAGTGAATGTTATAATCATTTAACGTGTTAGTCATCCATAACAATTGTGCACAACACGAGGCGGCCGACACATATTCGGATTCCGCCGTAGAGAGAGACACACTGTTTTGTTTCTTGGAATACCAAGAAACGAGACAATCTCCAAGAAACTGACAAGTTCCGGAGGTGCTCTTTCTATCAACTAGACTCCCCGCATAATCGGAGTCACAATAACCTCTTAAATCAAAACATGCATTCTTAGGATAAAATAAACCAAATTTCAAAGTACTTCTAAGGTATCTAAGGATGCGTTTTACCGCAATAAAATGCATCTCCCTAGGATCGCTTTGAAATCTAGCACATAAGCATACCGCATGTAAAATATCGGGTCTACTAGCCGTTAAGTAAAGTAGACTACCTATAATGCCACGATACAAGGTTACCTCGACATGTTTTCCCTTTTCATCCTTGTCAAGCTTTGCACTTGTGCTCATTGGAGTGTTCACCTCTCTTCCTTCACCAAAATTGTACTTTTTGAGCAAGTCTCTTGTGTATTTGGCTTGAGAAATGTACACACCATCCTTGGTTTGCTTGATTTGTAATCCAAGGAAATAATTTAGCTCGCCCATCATGCTCATCTCGAACTCACCTTGCATAAGACTAGCAAATTGCTCACAAAGACAATTGTTAGTAGCACCAAAAATAATATCATCAACATATACTTGAACAATTAAATGATTCCTACCTTGTTCTTTTATGAACAAAGTAGTGTCAACTTTACCTCTTGAAAAACCATTATTAAGAAGAAAAGTACTTAACGTCTCGTACCAAGCTCTTGGAGCTTGTTTGAGGCCGTAAAGAGCCTTTTAAGTTTGAAGACATGATGTGGTGAATCATGACATTCAAACCCGGGAGGTTGTGCAACATACACTTCCTCTTGAATAACACCATTCAAGAATGCGGATTTAACATCCATTTGGTAAAGTGTAAAATCTCTATAACAAGCATATGCTAATAACATTCTAATAGCTTCAAGTCCGTGCTACGGGTGCAAATGTCTCATCAAAATCAATACCTTCTTCTTGACGGTATCCTTGAGCAACTAACCTAGCCTTGTTTCTAGTGACATTACCTTGATCATCCATCTTGTTACGAAAAACCCATTTCGTGCCAATAATAGGATGATCGTGTGGTTTGGGAACTAACTCCCAAACATCACTTCTTTCAAATTGGTTTAATTCTTCTTGCATAGCCAAGATCCAATTTTCATCAAGAAGTGCATCTTTAATATTTTTAGGCTCTATAAGAGAGACAAATGCATTCTCTCTATATTGCCTTCGTGTGGTGATACCTCTATTTAAATCACCTATGACTAACTCTTGAGGGTGAGAACTTTTATGCTTAAATGATCTAGGAAGATTTGAGATATCACCTCCAACTTCCTCTTGATCATGTTCCGGAAGAGATGAACCTTCATTATCATCATGAACCTCATGTTCCGGAATTTGTGATGCATTTTCTACATTTTGTGAATCAACATGAGTAGAGGAGACACTTCTACGTGGCTCACTAAGTTCATTTACACAAGGTGGAGGAGTGCCTTCGAGAGGTTCAACTCTCAAGTCAACGAAGATGTTTCCATTTGGAGGATCATCAACGATTTCTCGTTGAGGAACAATCATAGGAACATCCTCAAAAATTTCTTCTTGAGGAGTCACATCTTCATCCTCTACACAATCCTCATTAAGTTTAGGTTCATCACTAAGTGACTCATTAAACTTAACATGGATTGATTCTTCCACCTTTTGACTCCTTTTGTTGAAAACACGAAATGCTTTATTATTTGAGGCATAACCTAAAAAGATACCTTCATCCGCTTTGAGGTCAAGTTTGTCCAAAGTATCTTTGGTATTAAGTATAAAACACTTGCAACCAAAGACTTTGAAATACCCAATGTTGGGAACTTTTCCATTCCAAAGCTCATAAGGTGTCACATTTAGGTATGGTCTCAAATAGACACGATTGATCACATGGCAAGCGGCATTAACCGCTTCGGCCCAAAAATACTTGGGCAAACCGAACTCGTTTAACATTGCTCTACACATTTCTTGTAGAGTTCTATTTTTCCGTTCGGCCACACCATTTTGTTGAGGAGTTCTAGGTGCCGAAAGATCATGAGAGTATCCTTTGGATACACAAAACCTTTCGAAATCACCATCGAACTCACCACCACGATCACTACGGATGGTTTTGATGGTGTCACCCACATGATTTTCCAATCGTTTACTTAGACTTATAAACTCACTACATGCATCACTTTTCTTAGCAAGAAACATCATCCACGTATAACGAGTATAGTCATCTACAACCACGAAGGTGTAATGTTTGCCACCCAAGCTTCTTGTTCCAACATCCCCATACAAATCCATATGAAGCAATTGTAGGGGCTTGGAGGTGGAAATATTTGTCTTGGGTTTGAAACTTGTTTTCACAAGTTTCGCCTTTTGACAAGTGTCACATAAGTCATTGTTTTCAAAACTCATTTTTGGAAGGCCTCGGACTTTTTCATTTTCGCAAATAAATTTGAATGTTTTAAAACATACATGTCCGAGACGTCTATGCCATAGTTGCGTCAAATCATTCTTAGCAACTAGACACGATACATTTTGAGAAACCAAATCATTGATGCTAACTTGTAAATATTTTTGAAACGCAAAGCCTCAAATAAAATCTTTTCTTCCTTTTTCACAACACACTTTGTTTCAAAAACGTTACCTCATAATTAGCATCACAAAGTTGACTGACACTTATCAAGTTAAACTTAAGACCTACAACATATAAGACATCACTAAGAGAGAAGGAATCGTTACCCACAATACCATGTCCTTTGATTTGGCCTTTGCTACCGCCAAAGTGGACAACTCCTCCGTCTTGCATAGTGAGTCTATGGAAGAGACGTTTGTCTCCCGTCATATGGTTGGAACACCCACTGTCCACGACCCATTTGACCTTCTTGTCTTCGCTTTCTCCATTGAGTGCTAGGGCCTACAAAAGAACCATATGAAGTTGGTACCCCTTTTTATTTTGGGTCCTTGAAGGTTAGTTACCTTCATCTCGCCTTTCGGCACCCACACAAGGTTCTTATTATTCTTAGCTCTACATACTCTCTCTACATGACCTTTCCTATTGCAATAAAAACATGTAGGAGTATGCTTGTGTGTTGGTGCATGCTTGTGCGAATGATTGTGCATTGGCACATGTCGTGTTTCCTTCTTAGGAACCACCTTCTTTGGAATAGAAGAAGGTTTTGTTTCACAACATGGACCAAAGGTTGTGATACCTTTGGTGCATTAGCCTTTTGTTTAGGCATGTGCCTTTGCTTCTTCAAGGAGGTTTTAGACTCCTTGATCACTTGTGCTTGTTCCTTTTTATTTCCCTTCTTAGATGCATACATGACACTAGGTTTGACTTTCATGCTTGGCCTAGATGCATCTTTATTCTCTATCTCTTTAGCACTTACCCTTGAATCATTTTTCTTATCCTCAAGGTCTTGAGCACATGATTTTATCAAATCATGTTTCTCTTCAAGTGCAATCACATGCATTGTTAAAATATATCATGCTCAAGTTGTAATGCAATGTGATTTTCTAACGTGTCATTGTACTCATTTATGCATGCTCTAAACTCTTTCTTGACACGTTGATATTTTAAATCAAGGAGATCATTTTCTTGAATTAAATCATCTCGTTCATCAATAATTTTATAGTGAGATGAAATATTGCATACCTCCTTGTCATCGTCGACGGCCATTAGTGCAAAGAATTCCTTGTCGAGATCATCTTCCACCACCCCCGTGAGTGCAAGATCATCTCTATCGCCATTGTCGCTTTCGGATCCGGAAAGAAAGCTCTCCCAATGGGCTACCTCCGCTTGCAAAGCCTTCTTCCTTTGGTAGATGGCCTTCTTGTCTTTGAGTTGCGGCTCTTTCACCCGACAATCCTTCATGAAGTGACCAAGCTTCCCACATTTGTAGCATTTATTCTCTTGGTCCTTCACCTTGTCCTTTGGGTATCTTTCCTTGACGAATCTCCTTGCTTCGTCACCATTCTTTCTCGCAATACGTCGGAATCTTTTGACAAGAAGTCCAACTTCATCATCCGAGTCCTCCGACTCTACAACCAAAGCCTTTGAAGATTGGCGAATAGGATCATTCTTCTCTTGTGCATCTAAATGAATCTCATAAGTGATGAGATTCCCATATAACTCGTCCAAGGTGATTGTTTCAAGATCCTTGGACTCCTCAATGGCCGTCACTTTTGCGTTCCATTCTCTTCCTAAACTGTTTAGGAAGCAATGATTTAAATCTTCTTGTTCTATCTTCTTGCCAACCGCTTTGAGAAGGTTGACAAGTTTGGTGAATCTTTGGATGGACTCTTCAATCTTTTCACCTTTGGGGACAGTGAAGTTGTAGAATTGTTTTATCAACTGTCTTCGTTTAGCCTTTCTTACTTGAGATGTTCCTTCGTGGATCATCTCAAGCTTTGTCCAAGCCTCATGTGCGGATTGAACACCTTGAATCTGAGCTCTCTCATTTGTGGAAAGAGAGCTATTTAAAATAGCAAGAGCCTTGCTATTTATGGCCAACTGGAACTCCTCCTCAGGAGTAGGATCATCAATATCAATGGGAATCATAGATCCTCTTGAGACCTCAACCCATATTCTGTGAGAACAAGAACGCAAGTACGTTTCCATGTTTGACTTCCACAGTGGGTAGTTTAAAGGGTCAAACATGGGAACTTTAACATGAACATTTGAGATAGAAGGGAATAGGGTTTCCTGCCTCCTTCTTCTGGAAATATCAGCAGAAGGAGAACTCACATCCTCATCAACAGAGGCCTGCCTCCTTCTTCTGGAGGTTTCAGCAGTAGGAGAACCCAAATCATCAAAAACAAAGGGATCCATACTAGAAATGATCAAATCTTGTATTTGGACTCAAATAAGCAAGATGAGGCTCTGATACCAATTGTTAGGTCCCTTAGAACACACTAGAAGGGGGGTTGAATAGTGTGTTCACCAAGTATGGATATTTTGTGGCTATTTTTCGTTTTTGAGTGCAACCAATACTTGGATGTGTTCTTTAGAAAGATAAAACTTGGAAGACAAGAAAGAACACGAGTATGTATAGAGGTTCAAGTCAAGAGACTCTACTCCTCTACCTTCTTGATGTTTCACAAGAAGGATTTTGAAATGGGGATTGTTATTTCTTTTGGGGGAAACAACAACCAAAACAAAATCAAAAGAGTACAAACTAGGCACCTTGCCTAGACCACAACCAAGAGTTCTAACACTTTGAAGTTTTGCCTCCAAAGATCTTCTTTGCCCTCAAAGAAATCTTGTAGGGAGAATAGTGCACCACACACTATCAACAAACCCTTCAAAGTTTAGAAAACTTAAACAAAGAGCACCCTTGCTCCTTGACCAACAATCTACCAAATCTCTCACAGAAAATCTCACCAAGAAGAAGACTCTTCTTCTTACAATAATCACTCTCAACAATAAAGTAAAGATATACAAAGATTACAAATATTTTGAGAGCTTGAGCTTGAGAGAACTTGAGAGCTTGTGTAGTAGAAAGTTGGAGAAGAATGTGGAAGAAACCCTATTTTATCAACTTCAAAGTTTCTTCCCGTTTGAAACCCTCTACACTGACATTAATGGGTTTTGGCATCATGTGTTGGTGAGTCCTCATCATTGGAGATCTCCCTTTGGCATGTAGCAACATTCTTGGAGAGATTTCAAAATGAATGCCAAGAAAGAAAACCTGAGAAACTTCAACAGAGAGGAGCCTGCAAAAAAGACACTAAAAAGAGAGGGTACAAAGAGTCAACTGATGTTAAAAAGTGAAGTTCAAGACCTTTGTAACGTTGGTCACATGAAGCGCCTAATGTGCAAAAGCACAGGCGTTCGATGTGACATTGAGCGCTTGATGTGAAAATGAACAGTCGTTCGAAGTCACATCAAGCGCCTAATGTGGGCTTCTTAAGGCGTTCGAAGTCACATGAAGCGCTTAATGTGGCACTTCATGCTTGTTCGAACTAACTCTGACTTTTACTCAGAGAAAGTACTTAGGAGTACGTGCCCAGCCAGGGGAAAAGTACTTTTGGCATGGTGGACTGCATAAAGCGCCTAAAGGGGCGTTCAAAGTGTTCGCACTTTTCAACAGTTCACATAAAGCGCCTAATTAGGCGTTCAATGTGTCCTGTTTTACAAACACTCACATGAAGCGCCTAATCTAGGCGTTCGAAGTGTTCGCAGATTCAGACACTTCACATAAAGCGCCTAATCTAGGCGTTCGAAGTGTTCGCAGATCCACCAAGGTACATTAAGCGCCTAATGTAGGCGTTCGAAGTATTCTGACTTCAAACAACACACATGAAGCGCCTAATGGGTTGTTCAATGTGCAAATCATCAAAACTCAACATGATCTAACAAGTTTTAGGTCTTACATAATTTGCATACGAAACTCGTCAAGGTTATACCCATACCTGCAAGGAACAAGTCAAATTCGGGTCGTGTCTAAGATTGCCAACCCTAGGACTAAAACATGTATGTGCATTGAGGAATAAATTAAACATTTTTATATTATGATGGATGACATTTTATTTAAAAGATAAGACGTCGATTTCACCATCGAGGCGACACCACCGAGGGAACATACTATTGATCAAATTATTAAGGAAAACTTTTATATTAAGTAAAAACATTGGCAAGACCTAAGTGTTTTTTTTATTTTTTATTTTTTTATTTTGGTACAAACAAGAATGCAAACAAAAAAAGAAGGGATCATTAAGAACAAGGGAGATACGACGACAATTGTATATGATAAGCCTAAATTAGTTGGCTACTTGTCTCTAGTCAAACACTGATTATACTTGATGCAAAACAACAAAAATTAAATATAACTAGTCAACGTTATTTAAAGTGCTAAATATTATTTTAAGACTTACCTGTCAAACCTGAAATATGCTTAAATTAGTTGGCTATTTTTTGTCAAAGTCAAACTTTAAGTATGTTTGATGCATAACAACAAAAACTAAATATAAATAATCAACAATATTTAAAATGCTAAAGATTATTTTAAGACTTATCTGTCAAACATTACAACAACAATAACATTAGTCCATTGCTTTAGATGCTCTCGTTTATGCAACTATACCCATGTGTTATAAACACATAGGTTGTTTTCCAATGACCATAATGAAAATTGCTTCAATCTATGTTGATCAACAACTACTTCACAATATAAGAAGCAGATCCAATTTAGTGATTCGCTTTATTCCATCATATTTTCAGAGCCAAAGAAGAGCGTGTCATTGACTACATTGGAAATGGAAAGATCATCTGTCAAACGTCAAGTATGTTTAAATTAGTTGGCTACTTGTCACTAGTCAAACATTGAGTATGTTTAATGCAAAACAACAAAAAACTAAATATAACTAGTCAACATTAATTTAAAATGTTAAAGATTATTTTAATACTTATCTGCATGCTTTCTCAAAATGCCCGTCGGTTGGAGAGCAACTGCTGTTGGGCACTGAGCTATGTGTGGAACAATTGGCGAGATGGCAGGAGTTGACCATTTCCTACACGACCAAGTCAACTCAAATACCTTTTTAACGGTTTAGTTTTGGAGGTTTCCGGTTAGGTCAAAAACGACATACCAACAGGTTGATACGTCTAAACTTATAAACCTGAAAATGCTTTGTCATCCCAAAAATCAATAGGAAGAGACTCATCAATCTCAAAATTATATGTTAAACAAGACCTATTGAAGTGACATGCAAACTCGATACGACCCGCCAGTATAACGTGTTCAGATTTGGATTTGTCGTTAGAAACTCATCTGAACCTGACCTGTTTGGCATCAAGAATCACACCACATGTTTTAGACACACTTATCTTAGACTATGTAAATACCTTACATGTGTACACTTTATGATTAACATGAGATAACACTTAAGTATTTTTAGTAATTAGTCATGGACAATTATTTAGTTTGACAATTGTAAGAAACTTAAAGATGCCATCAACTAGGATTGAATTCCAAACTCAAGGGTTCCTTTGACTAGCATGTTGAACTTTGAGGATAATGTTGATAAAACGATATGCATTCAGTGAATAATGTTTGATCCACAAGTGATCTAAATATGAACCTATGAGATATGCATTCGATGAATAATGTTCAATCCGCAAGTGATCTAAATATGAACCTACGACCTTCATACTAGAGATTGGAAAATTCTTTTTTTTTGTGTGAATTGCAAATTTGTATTACCCCGAATATCAAGACATTAAAGGGACGTATTCCATACAATACCCCTACATGTAGAACGGCATGTCGATCTACATGCACTAATCAGTAATATAAGCTATTTTAAACAATAGAAGCATCGGCTATATCTAAAATATGAGGGAATAGCTTGTACATTACTCTGTACACATGGATACGTATTCTATGTACTACATCCCTAGACAAAAAACTATGTTTTCAAAAATTTAGCTATTCCGTGCTTGCCACATGTGGTACACCATAGATGGCAAGACAATTTTTGCTGCCTTTGTCTTTAGTGCCTTCTCTTGCAATTTGCGTGAGCTCCAAGTCAGCAATCTGTGAACTGTATTTAGTCTCTGAAGAAGTCCAAGCCAGGCCGAGATAGATATCCAAACCTGCATGGTGGCCGAGCAGGAGAAGAAGAGGTGATGTAATGTCTCTTGTTCCGTAGAGCAGAGGTGGCATGCTTTGTCATCTAAGTAAACAAGTCTATCCTTGGTGGCCATCATGTTCAGCCCGGCCAGCCATAGTGTGAAGGAATGTTTGGGAGTCACAGATGAATCCCAAACAATCTTAGCCCAATTGATTTTCCTACCTTTTTCCTTGAAGTAATTGTACGCCAGGTGAGGTTTGAGGATATCATCCACTATCCATGAGGTAAGAACACTTACTGCCGAGCTGGGGGAGAGCTTGCCAGCAATTTGTCTCTGATCTCCAGAAGCTCTTTTAGGAGGGGGAGTCAGTACTGCAGCCTGCTCTTTTCCATAACGAGGTGTGTAGCCTGTACTTATGGTTCATCAACTGCACCTAGAGAGTGTCTTTCTTGTGATGAAGGTCCCACAGGTGCTTGGATAGCAGAACTAGATTCCATGCCTTCAGCTGAAGAACACCCAAACTCCCTTCTTCCTTAGACATGCTAATCTGAGACCAAGATACCCAAGCCTTTCTGGCCCTAAGTGAGGAGTTACCCCATAAGAAGTGTAGGCAAATTCAGTTCACAAAGGTCCTAACTTTTGCAGGAATGGCCAGCGCACTTAACCAGAAACAAATTACGCCTTGCAGCACTGATTTGATTAACTGTATTTGCCTACATGTGAAAGGTTATTTGTATTCCATAGGCTCAGGTTGTCCATCAGTTTCTTGATGAAAAGAGTGTAGTGGGTGCACCTAAACTTGTGCCCAGCAATAGGTATGCCTAGATATCTGAATGGCTTAGTTCCAGCTGAGAAACCTATGCTGACCTGCATCAGTTGGCATCCTGACCAATCCTTGCGTGGAAGAACTGAGACTTGGATATGTTAGCCTTGAGCCCTGAGCATTCACCAAATGTATTCAGTGCCTCCATGATTCTCTGCACAGAGCAGACATCACCACGGAAGAAGAAGATCAGGTCATCCGTAAAGATGAGGTGACTGATGTTCTGCTCAGCAGCCAGAGTGAAAGTTGAATTCTTTATCATGGCGTAGCTGCCGCAGGAGTCTTGAGAGGTTCCATGCCTATCGCGAACAGGAAGGGTGATATAGGGTCCCCTTGTCTGATCCCACATTTGTCTTGCAAGTGTCCATAATGTATGCAATTTAGTGAGATGGAGTACAAGGTGGAGGTCACACACTCCATAATCCATCCAGTGAAGAGGTAGAGAAGCTAAGTCCGAGCAGCATGTCTTTGAGAAAAGACCAGTTGATGGAGTCAAAAGCCTTCCTGATATCAACTTTGAGTTTGCATTTGGGAGCAGTTCTCTTTTTCCCGAAGTTCCTACTCAATTCTTGTACCAAGAATATATTTTCTATCATGGATCTGCCCTTAAGAAAGCCGGTCTGAGCAGAGTACATGAAGGAAGACATGACTGATGACATTCTGATGGCAAGTATCTTAGATATAGTCTTGTGTATGGCATTTCAGCAGGAGATATGCTAGTAGTCTTCCACTCTATTGACATGTGCTGACTTTGGAACCAAAGCGATGATGGCATGATTTAACTGCTTCAGTAATATCCCAGTTCTAAAGAGTTCCGGGACCACATTAACAAAATCAGTCCCCATTATCTCCCAGGCTTTGATGAAGAACTGAGATGTGTAGCCATCAGGGTCCGGAGATTTGTCTTTGCCAATGGATAACAGAGATGTTTTGACCTCGTCCTCCGAGATAAGAACAGTAAAAGTGTCAGCCTGCTGAGGTGAGATCAGTGGGCCTCCGTTCAAGACTTGTGCACTGATGGCATGCACTAGCTGATCTGAGCTAAGCAGGTCAATGTAGAACTAAAGAAAACGCAGTGCTGCTTGCTCGATGGATGATGACATAGTTCCATTAACTAGTTGAACTCCTGTAATGCTATTTCTCGACCTGTTCCTTTTAATTATAGAGTGAAACAATTTTGTGTTTCTGCCACTTGAAATTAAATAGTTACTTTTAGCGAGCTGGGCAAAATATTTCCTTTCTACCTCCTTTAGATTGAAAGCAAGATACCTTTGCTTCTACAACTTGTGCTTCCGTTCAGGGGAGCCCCAATTGTCTGGAAACTCCTGCATGATTTTCAGCTCTTCCTCAGTATGGTCAGCTCGACTGGAGATGTGCGAGAAGGCTTTCCTGTTAAGGCCTCTCAGGGGGCCTTTTAGGGTCTTCAACTTCTGGCAGATCTAGAACATTACTGAGCCATGCACTCTTTGTCTCCAGTGTGAACTGACCAGAGGAAGGAAGTCCTCATGGTCAGCCCATATGTTGAAGAACGTCTCCTTTAATGCATGTGGCATGGTCTCTTTGAATGTGTTAGTTAGGTAATGAAATCGTTAACTTATGAGTGAAAAGTTTGTATATAAGCCCGAGGGCTCTCATTGTTCACCTTTTTGAGTTTGATGGAGGAAAGAAATCAGGTATCCAATAGTACACTATATAGGAGGAACGTTATGATGGTGTCTACAAAGAACTTAGGTCCAAACCTAGAGGCATGAGTCGCATGAACCAAGCTCCACATTACTCTTACAATGAACGAATTTGATTTCTTTGAATATAATCTGTTATTTTTAAACCAAGTAGAGTATGAGAAGAAATCATTTTAGATGTAATTCTAAATTTCTACAATTGGGATAAATCTTGCCACGTCAACGAGAGAAGTATTCTATAAAAAGGAAAACACACCAAAGACATGTTCGAGTTTGACTCGATAACGATATAAATCTTTAAATAAGCCGAACTGTTTGAATTCAGCTCATCTCGTTTATGTAAACGAATCTAATTAGGTATTTAACCTGAACTCGTTTAAATAGAATTAGCAAACCAACTCAAATCAAAACGAGTGAAATTTAAACTGTTATCAAACAATTCGATTTGTTATACAATCCCAACATAGTCTCTATCTAGGAACATTGCCACTTGTCCCAGTTACTGAAATCTCAGCCGTCCGATTGTCCTTTTCCGCACTCCATGAAAGCATAAATATACAACCTTCCCAAACTGGAAAACAAACAATACGCACGTCCACCCGATCCCATCCCGCCCTTCAGATATTTTTCTCTCTCTACTAACTTTTTCATCATCTTCAACAGATTGACGATGGATTCTCAATACACACAGTTCATGCGTTTTGCTTTACCCCAGAGTTCATCAAATTCCTCGTGCAAATATATTTCCACCTCCTTCTTCCTCCACATTTCTCTTGAAACTGTCGAAGATGGAAGCATCAATTCCCTAAGTGAACGGCTATTCTTCAGAAGCAGGTTTTGGAGAGATAAATCCTAAGGTCGCAGCTGCCTTCTTGGATGGGTTTTATTTCTTCACTGAAACACGACATCGCAGTTAATGCGGCCTACCTTTCTTTCACTTAGATGTTTGGCTATGCTTCTTATACTGTGTGGAATAGTAGTTGATCGAAACAACTTTAGGTAATTTTCATTATGAGATGGAATAGTAGTTGATCGAAACAACTTGAAGTAATTTTCATTATGAGACTTTGAAAAACAACTTCTGTGTGTTTCTAACACATAGGTAGCGTTGCGCACATCCGATTTCCCATACTTGCTAGAGACGGTAATATCGAAGACAATGGAATAATGTTAATGTTTCGGTATTCTGTTCATGCCAAGGAATTGCGATTTGCTTTGCTGGTAAGTAGGAGTCGTTGCTTCCTCTTTGTAGTTTCTTAATTTTTTTTTTAAAAAAATTCATTTTCCAGAGCTATTTCTATCTGGCATCTTTATATTATGATATTCTTATTCTCCACGTCTATTCCTTTATTTGTTTTTACCTTAGAATTTACCTCCTCAGGTATCTAGGGTGTGAGTTTCATTTGGCTCTTAAAAGAGCTGTCTACGTAATTATACTTATTAAATTGAATGCGCTTCTTAAATTCTGAAGTATTATACAGCTTGACGCAATTTTCGTTATAGTTATAGAAAAACAACGTCTGTGTATTTCTAACACATGGTTGATTACATCCGACCCTATATAATGCTATAGAAAGAGCCTACAAGACAATAGGGTGATGTTGTTGTAATTATACTTGTTAAATTTATCACCTTTTTCTTGTGACTTTTGGTGCAGGCTAGGTTTCGTTTCGTATGTTCGGCTTTTCGGCTGGTTAGATCTGTGGTGGCCGTTGGCTTTTCAGTTCATGCATGCCTTGTCGAAATGTTTCACACAAGTTTATGGAGCTAAGGATGAAATGAGACAAGAGCAACTACCACTCTCATCGGTCGTCGTTTCGGCTATTGAAGAAGACCTAAGTGTACATGTTCGTCTCCAACTTCGCCATCCGCAACTGCAAAGCCACAATGCATCAGCACGAGTAATAAAATCGGGGTAATTTCACATGCAACTACCAGGTTGTCCTTTCACCCAACTCTTCAAATAAAACATTCTTGCAGATTACAAATTATTAGCCAAAATAATCTATAGGTAAAGCATCCGGTGCTCTATTTATGGATCAAGGGAAAGAGGGTATATGGCTACAATACTATCTTCCACGGTGCTGTGGTATAGAAATATTTAACTCAGCAAACCAACATAGATTTGGCACAAGATTATATTCAAGTGGATCATATGTAGGATCTAAGTATGACATTCAAAAAAATCTTGAGGAAATAAAATTATACTCACGAAAATTTGTATCACCCGAATATCGAGACATGAAAGTGATGTATCCTATACAATTGCCCTAATTGTAGAACGGCCTGTCGATCTACATGCACAATTTAGTAACTTAAGCTATTTCAAACAATAGAAGCATCGTCTATGTCTAAAATATGGGAAAGAGCTTATACATTATTCTGTACACATGGGTGTGTATTCTATGTACTGCATCTCTAGATAAAAAAAAACTGTGTTTTCAAAAACACATCTTCTATTGTGCGTAATTCCTTGATTCTGCAAAATAGCACCTTATCTCTTGTGATGTCTGCATACATTACTAGGTCTTCCGCCGTGGTGTTGTTTATTTACAACTACATTACACACACACATACACACATACATACATACATACATATTTTTTTTTAAAATTTGGGGAGGGGAATCGAACTTGAGACCCGAGAATGGGAAAATGCTACTCAACCGCTAGACCTAAAGGTATTTCGCACATACACATATATACATATATATACATATATATACATATATATATATATATATATATATATATATATATATATATATATATATATATTCCATTGATCCTGTTATTTCTTATTGCAAGAGAAGTCTTTATATGCTTGAATTTGAAGATATAAGTGTGTGTGCTTCCTGGTCACAAGATTTATGAAACTTTGAATTTTGAATTCATGTTATCAGGGCTTTGTCTGCCACTTAACCTCCCCAGACTCTAGCGATAGTTTTTGTTGTCGTTGGAAAATACTGGGTCCGATTGATTGATATAGGGCTTTCTCTGATTGAATCAGGACTTTGGTCCAATGATTCTTGATGTTGCCGTTATTTCTTCTTCTTTGTACTTTCCTTTGGTTGTCTATTTGACCTTGGATTGTTTCTAAAGATAAAGATTCTTGTTTTGTCCTTCAAATTTCTTCTTATTTGTCCTTCCCTTTTGTTTTATTACTTTTAGGATCTGAAATAGAGAGAGCATTTTTATTGATATAAATGGAAAAGTCCCAGTCTGCCAAGGGCCTTAGGACATATGGCAATGATGGAGGATGGAAAACTAATATGTCAATAATATTCTATGCAATTAAAATGCTGACCTGCATCAGTATTCAATCTTGGGTCAATGCCTTATGCCAAAAGCTAAATAGGAATCTGAGAATTTAATAAAATCAACCCTACTCAGAACTATGTGAGTTTATGACCTTCTATAAGAATATCTTTTGTGCGTTAGATTTTTCACTTGCTCATTTCTCATCTAACTAGCTATTTTATTAATGAAATCTTCCGACGTTTGCCTCAATTCTCGATTTTATTCTTATTAGAAGTTGTTTATTTTTCCAATGGAGTTAAGGACTCAGTCTTCCTTGACTTTGGAATATGATGGAATAAAGCAAGATGATTCACTAAATTGGTTGTGCTTCTTATGTTGTGAAGTATTAGTTGATCGACACAGCTTGACACAATTTTCATTATGGGTCATCAAAAAATAAACTCTGTGTGTTTTTAGAACATGGGTGTGGTTGCATATATGCGACTCTTTTATATTCTGTCATAGACGGGAGCCTCTAAAGTAATAGGATAACGTTGTTGTTCTTTACACTTAGAAAAGAAGTTTCAAGGCTAATTCATTTTAGCTCTCAGGTTCATTAATCCAGTATGTGAGAAGCTAATTCTCTTATGGCCATCTAAGGGATAGAAATTGCGTGCTTGATAATGTTTCTTTGATAATATATAAATAAATTATTACTAGTAGGATAGTGTGTATATATATAAGTGTAACATAAGGCATGTCTGGGTAGAAATTAATCTATGGGGCCATCCATAATCACATAATGTGCTGAAGTTATTTGATGTCACCCTTAGATTCCATATTAACTGCTAGTAGTTCGAATACGGTAATTTTCGTTAGGGATCATCCAAAAATCATACATGAATAGTGAGGCGAAAAGTCTTCTGTTTAATGTAACGGGTCCAAAATTGGGTGGTTGCCCTTACAACAAAAATCATTTAAACTTTATTTTAACAATATTTGTTTTACTTCTTGAACCAATTTAGAATGTAATCTTTTATCTTTTAGATGCTTAATATTAGAGACGGAAGGTTTTGAGCTGGTTGAAACTTGAGCTTACATCAGTGAGACATATATTTACTTAAAGTTTTAAGGTAATGGGTGGTGGTACCTCATTCTTATATAACCCATTTAATTTTTCTCAAAGTATCTGATGAGGGATAATATTCTTAACACTCGCTCTCACAACTTGGCTTGACATATACACGCGCCTCAGAACCCGCCCTCAATCACAAACCACAAGCGAGACATGAACATCTTGATTTGGGTGAGAGGACACAATGAATGGTCAACCATGAGCCAGGCAAGGCGTGAGCCCACATTTTTAAACCTCGTTAAACTTGGGCTTACATGAGGTGAGACCTATATCTACTCAAAATCTTAAATGAATAGGTGCTGGTACCTCATCTTCGTATAACCCATATATTTTATCTCAAAGTGTCCGATGTAATATAATATTCTCAATTTTAGCATTAACAATTAAATTAGTCAATGCTCTGTCTGATAATGATGTTTCTCAACATGATGTGTCAGCGCTGATGTTGCCTCTGCCTTCATGCTCTGAAGCATTGTTGACTTCCTTTGCATCTTCAAGTGTATTATGCTTAAGTGTGATTCCAGTCACTTTATGGTCTCTCTTTATATATGTATATATATATCCTCAGAACATAGACCAACTGATTCCGGGCAGGAGTTCTCGAAAGGGAGGTCAGGGGTTCAATTCTTGTCAAAGGCAAGAGAGCCCCTTCCCATCAAGTGCATAGTGTGAGAGTTTCCTTGGCCTGTAGGCTTACCTCCAGTGCTATGACCAAGCTCCTGGTAGCGGGCCGTTGGGTTCCTGATTTACATCCTTACACTACCTTTCAGACTAAGTGTGGCAGAGACCCTTACCGATTGGGGTTAAACTTTTTTTTTTATATATTGCAACTCGATGTTAGCTTGCAACCAGGGCCTTGCATTGATGATATTTGAAAAGTAATATGTTCGGAGGCATCACTGAAGGTGGAGTCTTCTTTTGCTACTTTCTCCATGTAAAGCATAGTTGAATATTGTTTGATTGTGTTTTCTTAGAAATGGATCAATTTTGCTTTCTGTTTGGGTGCTTCTAAAAATTATGGTCATTTTCTAGTTTTACTCTTATTCTCTCTCCTTCCACTAGTCTAATTACTTCTCTTTCCTCCTATAATTCTCATTCACTGCAACGGTAATTGAGAAACAAAGTATTATTTTGGTAAACCGCAAAAGCAAGTGGACGTAATTTTGGGACAACCCAGAATAGCATAGTGGACTATGAAATTAAAATTGAAGGAATATATAACATGGAAATCATTATATTCCTTGTAACATGCTATTTAAAATGAGGTAATTTTCTTTTTTAGCATTAGTGTAGTAATTTTGTAGAAAGGTTACTTCTTTGAAACAGTAAAAAGTATGATCTTGCATATGATCCACTGGAATTTTGTGTCAAATCTAGGTTGGTTTGCTGAATCAAAAATATATCTATACCATAGCTCTGTGGAAGATAGTGTTGTAGTCATGTACCCTCTAGCCCTTGATCCATAAGAGAGTACTCGATGCTTTGCCTCTTGGATCATTTTGGCTAATAAAGTTGTAATCTGCTGAAAAGTTTGTCTTATTAAAAAAGTTGGGTCAAAATGACTGAGCAGAAGGATAACCTAGGCAGTGGGATGTGAAATTACCCCAATTTTATTGCCCTTGCTGATGTCTTGTGGTTTTGCAGCTGTGGCTGGCTAAGCTGGAGATGAACAGGTACATTTAGATCTTCCTCGATGGCGAAACGAGGTCCGGTGAGAGTGGCAGTTGCTCTTGTCTCATTTACATCCTTAGGTACATAAACCTGTGTGAAACATTTCTACAAAGGCAACAATGGAAAACCAAGGTTTATTTGTCATATTCTTGCAGGCTGCATCAGATAGTTTCTTAACAACTTTCATGTTGTCTTGAAGAATTATCATTACCTTCTTACATGTTTCAGTATTGTCTTGGTGAATGAGGTTACACTGCAACAAACAAATAAACAAGAACTCAGGTGCTGACTTGCACTGATAGACTCCTTTTGTATTGGAAAGAGGCGTCCATCTTTTTACTCTTGTCAATTATCTCTTCAATGTTAGATTCGACTCTATTTGCGGAGTTGATTATCCCTCTCGAAAAGAAAGATTTGAAGTAGTCTATGATTTATTGAGTACTCGGTATAACTCAAGCATTGCATGTGGGGTCTAGCAGTTAAGTCAAAAAGAAAGTAACACAGCTATTCTATGCTGACCATGTCTAGCTCTACACCAATGAAGTATTAGACATTGAAAATCAGTGGGATGCAGATCTTGGGGCGTACCTTCCGGTTTAGTTGTTGTATCTCATCAATGAGAACTTGGTCCTGGCGACATAATGGTAGAACATGATGAAGTAAATAAATACGTCAGCTGTTAAAAAAAATATCTACAACAACAACATCATCCCATTGTCTTAGAGGCTTTCGTTTATGGCGGGATATGAGGGGTCGGATGTACGCAACCAAACCTATGTATTAGGAACACACAGAGGTTGTTTTCTGATGATCCATAATGAAAAAAGCGTCAAGCCGTATCGATCAATTTTTATTTAACAATATAAAAAACCCAGTCAATCTAGTGAATCATTTTGTTTTATTCCATCATATTTCGAAAACAATGAAAATTGTGTCCTTAACTCTATTAGAAATGGAGTCAAAAAAATATATGAAGTATTTGATAGTCAAAGGATGTAACTTGTGCACAAACCTTTCTCATACGAACTCCTCGTAGACTCATCTCAAGTTGGTTTTCCAATTTCTGTAGATCTTGGACACTCAATCTTGAAAGCTCTTCACCCATTATTTGCCTGTTGATGTGCAAGAGCATTTGTTAGATAATCTCATTCTTTTCTGTTAAGGCACATTCATGGACATCATGTAGTTTAATTAGCTTTTGATGCTTTCGGGTTCGAACGGCAGAAACACAAAGTATAAAGTAAAGCTGCGTACATCAAGTCGCGAAGCGTTCCATCTCCTCTTCAGACTCTGTACAAACACGGGAGCCTAGTGCATCGGGAATGCCTTTTATGCAAACTACTTTGTGACCTTGAAGTCACAGGTTCGAGCAGCGGAAACAGCCTCTTCCACAAAGTATATGGTAAAGCTATGTACATCAGATCGCGAAGGCATCCGACCTCTTTGCGCAAATGCAAAAAGCCTAACGTATCGAGAACGCCCTTTATGACAAAATACGTTGTTAACCTGGAATTCACGATCAATTTTGTGATTGAAGTTGAAGTTTTGGTGGTGATAGGTAACACCTAACAGCCTTTCTTTACATAGAGGTACTTGTGTATGTGTGTGCATGTAGCATATCACTATGTGGTGATCAGGTGATAGTAACTATCTGAGGCATCAACCCTCCTGAATTTGCAATTTGCTGATGGTTCTAAGAATTTTCCTGCAAGTCAAACCTGAGTATATCTAGGCAACCTTTCATCAACATACAATCTTGGTCCACCCAATCATACAGCACAGTGAAATAACGATACACAGGTTTTCTAGGTGACCAGATACTTTATTCTCTCTGTTAAGTCTCTACAGAAGGTCATGAGGAGTGCCCATCAAATTCTGCACTCCTGATCCCTTCTTGGTCAATTTGGTCATGAGAAAAATGGTTTCAGATTTGAACCATTTTCTCCAGATCCAGGCTCCACCTAGTATTAAACTGTCTTATTGTATTCTGTGTTGAAGAATCTGTCTGCAGAAATAATCAAACTAGCTTACTTGAGGTGCCTACGTGAAGTGAGCAGAAACAATCAGTGACTAACCGAGCTGAGGTGCCTAACTGAAGTAAAGGCAGAAGTAAAGAAGTACCGAGCCAAGGTGCCATGCCGAGATAAGGATCAAAGATGAGCAGGGAAAAGATAAAGGAGTGCCGAGCTGAGGTGATAAGCTGAAGTGAGTCAGAAGTAGAAGAAGTGCAGAACCGAGGTACCAAACAAAGGTGAGGACAGAAGAAAAGTACTCGGTCCAAGGAGATGTAGTGCCTATGTGACAGGGTGCAATATCGAGGTGATGCAATAAAGCGCCAAGGTGAAAAGTGTTGACCAAAATAAGAAGTGTGAGGTAAACTAAAATAAGGAAGGCCGAGGTAATAAAGTGTCTGAGTTGAAGGAAAGAATGTGAAGCCGAGGTGACGAAGTAAATGCGCTAAAGGTAAACAGCAATGACGGGATGGCAAGCTGAGGAGACGAGGTGAAGCTATGCGAAAACAGAGAAGCACTGGCTAGCTAAAACACTTAGATAAATACAAGAAACCTCGAAGGCAGGACTGAAGAGATGAACATATAAACAGTGCAACAGAAGTATTTATATGAATATACTGTATATACATCCACTAATTCAGTGGACCAAATAAACAATTATAAATAGAATATAGTCTGAATTTTCTCTTCACTATAGCTTTTCTATTCTTTCCGGGTATAAACGGTATCTATGCAGTTCAAATGGTATATGAAGTTATGCCCCAAGAAATATCCTCAGCAGTTACGAATTCCTGTGTAATAATCTATTAAATGATAGAAGCATGTCCCATTGGCTTCAACCTGGGGCCTCTTTTGGACAGTTTCAAAGTGTAGCTCATGGAGGCCTAGGACTTTGTCATGGTACAGAAAAACAGTTTCTGGTATAGCCTCACAGCTTCTTGCTTCACCTGGGTATGGCTTACCCTGCTGGCTCAGAATTATCTTCTCAAATGATGTGTTAATTGATTTTCTTGGTTCAAAAAGTGCCAGTTGCCTATCTTTGCCATCAACATCTTTCCTAGTCACTTTCTGTCCAGGTGACCCTCAAGATGTTTCCTATGTTGTTCCATGTTAATTGCTCATGTCTAGATGTTTCGACCACTAATTTCCGGCTCCCTCTAGGTTCCTCTACTCCAGAATATGTTACTTTCCACGTGCCATGACTCTTCTAGTTTATAGCTGGAAGAGTACAACGACAATATTACCCTATTGTTTTAGAGACTCCCAGCCTATGGCGAGTATGGGAGGTCGGATGTACGCAAACATACCTATGTCTTAGAAACACATAAAAGTTGTTCCTCGATGACCCATAATGAAAATTGCATCAACCTGTGTCGATCAACTGTTATTTCACAATATAAGAAGCGTTGCTTTATTCCATCAAATTTCAAAGTTAAAGAAGAGTTTGTCCTTGACTCTATTGGAATGGAAATATATAGCTGGAAGAGTGAATATGTTAACGATGTTTGTACCTTGGGTCCTTTAAAGGAGCTGGAATAAATATGCCTTTCAACTCACAATATGCAAAGATCCTTTGTTAAAGTACTGTTGGTGCCCGTTTTGGAAGGTACAACCCTCTTGGCTCAAAAAATAATTTGGTAATTGCCCCATACGCAAATGCAGCAGTTATAGCAAAACTTCCTCTTAACTATTTTCATGTTTTGGCATTATAATGCAGAAAGACTCACCGTTGGTTCTCTTGGAGGCTGTGAAGTTGTCGCCTTAACCTTGTTGCTTCTCTCTGCCAAAGCTGTCAGGTGACGCAAATTAGTATAAGATCCCAACCTTGTCAGAAAGACCGGAATAAAAATATTATCTATGACATTGACATTGAGAAAGGTAATGAGAAATCACTCATCTAGGAAACCGAATGGGATCTCCTGACCCTCCATGGTGGACGGTAACAAAAGACCGCACGCCACGTGCTATCCGGAGGGATGGTGAGGCTGGATGGAGGTCACCCCGACCCAGCCTCACCATCCCTGCTGCCACGTGTTGGGCGGTCACAAGGGAGGTGAGAGAGAAGGCGGTCAGGGGATTCGGACCCCCGGGGACCCCACCGCCCCAGCCCCAAAAAACATGTATAGAAGATATAAATCAGGAGCCCAACGGCCTCCTAGGTTGAGTGAGATTTTGCACGCTATCTACACAAGGTGTCCCCCCACAAACCAGGCCTTTGGCATGTCACGTTCTTTTTTCATTGAATCCAATCAGGAGAGATCGATAACTTGATCTCATTCTTTGGTAAATGAGAATGGAGCCTTAGATACAGAAACATGTGTACCCGCTTGTGTGCATGTAGTGTATTCTACTTTGTTGATGGCTCGTAGGTTTCTTTTCTTATCCCTTACATCTTATGTGATATAGGTTTTAGTTATTTTTTGATCAATTAGCACCATATAAAGGATGCATTGGAGTCGAATCCAATTTACATGAGCAGGTATTAACAAATACAGTCAAAGATTGAACGGATGAAAAATTTACATATTTATTGCGTTTATTACATATTATGGATACAAAATAATTATGTACTACACATAGGATCGATGTATACAATCGATAATCAACAAAAAGAGTTTCATTCACAAATCAGACATGGCATCAGAGTAGTGTTAATTTTGGTACTCGAACAATCTCATCATCGTCTCTCCTATTACCTTTCTCAACCAAATGATCAAAATCAAATAGATGAAAAGTAGATCTAACATAGCCACAACCGCTAACAACTCAATCAAAACACATTCATAAGACTGCAAACAACCACCATAGCCACCAGGGAAAAAAAAGACAGCCCCACAACTCCAAAAAAAATGATCATAGAAAGCCACAAATCCGACCACAACAATCCAACACATTTTGACCAATAAACAAGCACAAAGCCAACCTTCAATTCAACTAACAAGTAAGAAAAAGCCCAACCCAACCGAGCAGCAAAGCCTTAGATCAGTCCCACAACTAGTCGCACAAATCATCCAAAGAACAGTCACAAAGAACCATGCCAATCTTCTCAGGCGAATTCGTTGCATTATCGGGGATAGAACTTGGCTTGGCCGCTAAGAACTCAATAAATTGAGGGAGGGCAAAAATCCAACGGCTAGACACCTTGCTCAGGAACTTCATCGCGAGGTGTGAACAAGGAGGTCAAGTCCTGACTTCATTGTGGGATGAAGAAACGTGTTGGATTATAAAATGTTTTGATGATGTTAAAAGATGTTTTAAAAGGGCTAAAATAGAATTTCACACTTTGAGTTTGAAGTAAATTGAGAAAAACACATTGCGAGATGTCAATCTCTCACATGGATCGATTGACGTATACATCAGTTCCTCAGGGAGGCACATGGATCGATCCATGTGAAAGTTGTAAAAGTTTGAGCTCTCAGATCCACGTCAATCTCTCAACCAAGAGACGTGGATTGATCGACGTACTTCTAAGAGACATCGATCTCTTAGCCAGGAAGACATCGATCGATCGACATCATTCTGAGAGATGTCGATCTCTCAGCCAAGGATACGTCGATCGATCAACGTCATTCTGAGAGACGTCGATCTCTCAGCCAAGGAGATGTCGATCGATCGACGTCATTCTGGGAGACGTCGATCTCTCAGCACTGGCACGTGGATCGATCGACGTCCCCAGAAGTCAAAATTTTTTGAATGTTGGAACAAAATACAAGGGAGATATATGATGTTTTCTCTCTCCAATCTTGCTCAAATTTCTTGTGGACTTTAACCCAATATACTACATGCTTCCTTGACTATTTTAACCATGTCTAAGATTCCCTAGGGTGGCTATTGAAGATCAAATCACTCTATAGGGTGGCTAAAGACTATTTGGACATAATCTTGACATTTTTTGAAGATGAAGACTTGGTGGAGAGCCTCAAAAACGTGGTCAACTTCATCTATAAATAGAAGAGGTTTGGATGAGGCAAACACACACTTTCAACATCATCTAGCTTCATTTTTCATTGTTGTATAGTTCTCTCATACTTGTAAATTTGCTTAAAGCTTGTTTAACTTTTCTTTGCTCTTCATTGTTGTATATTGAGAGATAGAGAGTGAAGCATAAGAGGAACCTTAAATATTTGATCTCTTGCTTGTGCTTAGACTAGTGAGAAAGTGTGAACCTTACTATATTTCTTCAACCCACTGTGAGAAGTTCTTGAGGGAACTTTGTTGAAGTTGTGAGGTAGCAAGAAGTTGTTCTTGCTAAGAGCTGTAGTTGATGTAGTTGCACAAGTGTGGTTTGTGCAAGAAGTTGCTGTTGTTGTTGCTTACACTAAGGTGTTGGTGTAAATGTTGCTGTGGTTGTTCTTATTGCTTTAATAATAAGAGTAGCTGTTGAAACTCCACTTTGGCAACAAAGTGGTAGTGGAGTAGAATCATTTACGATTCGAACCACTTTATATCCGGTGTACACATTCATTGCTTCTCATCTCCCATTCTTGCTTTGATTTTGAATTTCTTTTGAGTTGAGCCAAACAAGAAAATTCCGCAAAAAGTGCCAAACACTCTATTCGCCCCCCTCTAGAGTGTGTTTCGGACCTAACAATCGGTATCAGAGCCTAACCTTGATTGCTTGGCCTATCTTTGCAAGTAGCAAAGTTAAAGATCATGACAATGACAACCTTAACCTCTTCATCTCACACTTCATCTCCTAAGCCTACTGTACTATTTTCCAGATCAAATACTAAAGCACCTATGTTTGATACCCAAAATTATTCTTTGTGGAAATTTCGAATGATCAATCATTTGAAAGGCTGTGGATTTGATATATGGAGAGCTGTTGTCAAAGGAATTGAAGTTCCTATGATTACCAACTCAAAAGGAGAATCAATGTTCAAAGATGAGGATGACTACACCGACGAAGAGAAGATAAAATTTGCCATAAATGGCAAAACATTCGATATTCTCTCAAGTGCTCTTACCACCACCGAGATCATAAGACTTCAAGGTCTTGAAACAACTCATGAGGCATGGAAAAGGCTTGAAATGATATACGAAGGAACTGAGCAAGTAAGAATGGCCAAAAGACTCATGCTCATGAAGGAGTATGAGATGTTCGGAATGAAAAGCGGTGAGAAGATTAAGGAGACAATCGATTGATTCACACGAATAGTGAATCAACTCTCCATGATGGACAAGAAAATCTCAAATGAAGACCTTGTCTCAAAAATCCTCAACTCCTTGCCAAGAGAATGGACACCTAAAGTCACCGCCATCACCGAATTAAAGAATCTCAAGACTCTTACCCTTGATGAGCTATCCGGTAATCTTCTTACTCATGAAATTCTTATTGATGAACAAAATAGGATGAACCCTATCAAGCCCACACAAATATCACACAAAGGATTGGTGGTAGAGTCCGATGAATCGGATGAGGAAGTTGCCCTTCTAGTAAGAAAATTTAGAAGAATGGCAACTAGAAACAAAGCTCAAGCAAGAAAGTTTTTCAAAAGACCATCTAAAGAAAAGGAAGCAAGTGAAAACTGCTATAGATGTGGTCGACCCGGTCATTTCATTGCCGATTGCCACGTAAAAGAGCCGCAAAAGCAATAAAAGAAGGTCTTTCCTCAAAAGAAGAAAGCCCTGAATGCGGAGGTAACCACGTGGGATGATCTCCTTTCCGAATCGGAAGGAGAAGAGAGTGAAAATCAAGGTGTTGGACTTGTTGCAATAGTTGACAATCCAAAGATTCAACATACTTGTCTCATGGCAATTGAAGATGATCTTGAGGTAAATTCTAATCCTTCAAATTTGCATGATGAAATAAGAGATTTGCAAGATGACTTTGAAAAATTGAATTTAAAATATAAGCATTTGAAGAAAGAGTTCAAGAAATGCATCTTAGAAAATAAGAGCTTGGCATGACAAGAACATTTTGATATTTCAAGAACATGACATCATACTCACCATGCATAAAACCGTAGCTCTTGAAAATGCAGAAATTAGAAAAGAATGTGAAAAACTAAGGTTAGACTTGCAAAGACTAAGATAATTTAGACATACTACTTGGAAATCAAAGAATCGGAAATGATAAATCCGGTTTACGATTTAATTCATCACATTCTTCCATTAAGCCTAAGTCTTTAAAGAAAAAGGCAAACAATAGAATGACAAAACAAAATTCATCACCTTCTAAACCAAGGCATGTACCCACTTGTTTTCATTGCAACAAAGTAGGACATGTGAAGAATGAATGTAGAGCTAGATTTGGAGGCATGTATGTTTGGAAGCCTAAGGGTCGACAAACTAACCCTAAAGGACCCAACCATCAAAGGGTACCAATGCATAAATCTTTTGGTTTTGTAGGCTCTCAAGATAAATGGAGTAGCCAAAGAAGAAGGAACCAAATGGCTTATAGACAGCGGATGTTCAACTCACATGACTGGAGAAAAAACGTTATTCACCAAGCTCAAGCTCCAAGATGGTGGAACAGTGCATTTTGGCAATGGGAGAGTCAAAATCCTTGGACATGGAGAAATAGATAATTCTTCTTTCACTATTAATAATGTATTATATGTAGAATGACTTAAGTATAATTTGATAAGTGTTAGCCAACTATGTGATGCCAATTTTCAAATTGAATTTGTGAAAAGAAAATGTGTTGTGAAAAAGAACGATAAAATTGTTTTTGAGGCTATACGTAAAAATGATGTTTACAAATTTAGCACACATGATTTGATATCACAAAATGTTTCTTGCCTAGTTGCCAAAAATGATTTGACTCAACTGTGGCATAGACGACTTGGACATATTAGTTTTAAAAATTTCAAAGAGATTTGCAAAAATGAAAAAGTCCAAGGTCTTCCAAAATTAAATTTCGAAAACCATGGTTTATGTGACACTTGTCAAAAAGTCAAAGCTTGTTAAAACAAGCTTCAAGCCCAAGAGTGAAATCTCCACCACCAAAACCCTACAATTACTTCATATGGATTTGTATGAGGATATTGGTATAGCAAGTCTAAGTGGAAAACATTACACCTTTGTGGTGGTAGATGACTTCTCTAGATACACTTGGGTAATGCTCTTAGCTAAAAAGAATGATGCATGTCAAGAATTTATAAAGCTTTGTAGGAGATTAGAAAATCAAAGAGAAGACACAATTAAGGAAATTAGAAGTGATAGAGGTGGTGAGTTTGATGGAGAATTTCATGAATTTTGTGTATCCAAAGGGTATGAACACAAATTCTTGGCTCCAAGAACTCCTTAACAAAATGGTGTTGCGGAAAGAAAAAATAGAACACTTCAAGAAATGAGTAGAGCCATGCTAAACGAATTTGAGCTACCCAAATATTTTTGGGCTGAAGCGGTAAATACCGGTTGCCATGTGATAAATAGAGTTTATTTGAGACCATTTCTCAAAAAGACTCCTTATGAGCTTTGGAAAGGTAGAGTACCAAATATTGATTATTTCAAGGTATTTGGTTTTAAGTGCTTTATACTTAACACCAAAGATAACTTGGATAAACTCGACTTCAAAGCGGATGAAGAAATCTTTATGGGTTATGCTCAAAATAGCAAGGCATTTAGAGTATATAATAAAAGGAGCATGAAAGTTGAAGAATCAATCCATGTTAAGTTTAGTAAACTTATTGAGGATGAACCAAACATTAATGATGATGATGAAATAATTGAAGTAAGCCATATCGAGAAATTTGAAAATCCAAAAGGTAATATTGTCATTGACCTTAGGATGGATCCCCTTGAACCTAAGGTTGAAGATGAAAAAGTAGGAGGAGATACTTCAAACTTACCAGATTCATACAAGTATAAGAAAGATCACCCTAAAGAGTTAATATTAGGTGAAACTAGTCAAGGCATAATGTCTAGGAGGAAATTCAATGAAAATGTCTTTATTTCACAAGTTGAACCTAAAAATATAAAGAAAGCAATAAATGATGAATATTGGGTATTAGCCATGCAAGAAGAACTAAATCAATTTGAAAGAAGTGATGTTTGGGAATTAGTTGCTAAACCTAGTGATCATCCCGTAATTGGCACTAAATGGGTATTTAGAAACAAAATGGATGATAAAGGAAACATCACTAGAAACAAAGCTAGGTTGGTAGCTCAAGGATATAGGCAAGAGGAAGGCATAGACTATGATGAGACCTTTGCCCCCGTAGCTGGGTTAGAAGCTATTAGGATGTTATTAACATATGCATGCTATAAGGATTTCAAACTATATCAAATGGATATGAAATCCGCATTCTTGAATGGAATAATTCAAGAAGCGGTATATGTAGCTCAACCTCCGGGGTTTGAAAATCATGATTATTCAAATCATGTTTTTAAACTCAAAAAGGCCCTTTATGGACTTAAACAAGCTCCTAGGGCTTAGTATGATATATTAAGTAACTTCCTTCTTGAAAATGAGTTTTCAGGAGGAAAAGTCGACACTACTCTTTTTATTAAAGAACAAGAAACCATCAATTGCTTGTTCAAATTTATGTGGATGATATTATATTTGGTGCTACTAATGATTCTCTTTGTGAGCATTTTGCAAAATTGATGGAAGGAGAATTTGAAATGAGCATGATGGTGAACTCAACTACTTTATTGGTCTTCAAATCAAGCAAACTCAAGATGGAGTGTATATATCTCAAACGAAGTATACAAAGGATTTGCTCAAGAAGTACAAATTTGAGGATGAAAGAAGTGTAAGCACACCAATGAGCACAAGTACAAAGCTTGACAAAGACGAAAAAGGAAAGCCGGTTGAGGTAATCAAATACAGGGGTATGATTGGTAGTTTACTTTATTTAACCGCTAGTAGACCGGATATTTTGCATGCTGTGTGCTTATATGCTATATTTCAAAGTATGCCTAAGGAATCGCATCTAGTTGCAATTAAACGTATTTTTAGGTATTTGAAAGGAACTTTGAACTTTGGGTTGTTTTATCCCAAAAATGGATGTTTTGATTTAAGAGGGTATAGTGACTCCGACTATGCCGGAAATCTTGTTGATGGAAAAAGCACCTCCGGGACATGCTAATTCCTTGGAGATTGCTAATAGTGTGTCACTTTCAACGGCGGAATCCGAATATGTATCGGCCACTTCGTGTTGTGCTCAACTACTTTGGATGATCGACACCTTAAACGATTATAATGTTAAGTTTGATAAAGTTCCTATCCTATGTGACAACACCTCAACCATAAGTATAGCGCAAAACCCGGCACATCATAGTAGGACCAAACATATAGAAGTGAGACATCACTTTATAAGGGATTGCATTCAAAAATGATTGGTATGCGTTGAATTTGTTCAAACAAATGACCAACTAGCGGATATATTCACCAAATCCCTCCCTACTGAGACATTCGAGTCTATTAGAACAAGATTAGGGATGATAAACAATGTTTAGAGGGTTAAAATTTAAAATTTCAAAAACCAGCATAGATGGATCGATCCATGTATCAAAATGAGGATCCACGTATGTCGATCTCTGACGTCGATCGATCGACGTCGTCGATTTCAGCACCTTTAAAAACTTCCAAAAAACGCAACCCTTTCTCATTCCTACATTCCAAAATCGATTGAAACCCTAGAATCTCTGTGTCTTCCTCTCCAAAGCAATCCCTCTCTTCAATTTCATCTCTAAATCAAGATTTAAATCATCTCTACTATTAATTCTTGATTTCCTCTCTTGAATTTCTCCCTTTCAACTAAAATTTTCAATCTCTCAAGCCCCAAATCTCTCAAAAATGTCTTCAAGAAGCAAAAACGCAACCAAGAGGCCAAGATCCTCTAGGAGTGGAGGAGAAGGTTCAAGCAATCCTTCTCAAGGACAAACATCTCAACCTAGAAGAAAGCAATCTATGGATGAGAGCCAAGGACAAGTGCTAGCTGAGATTCGAAGCGGGTTAACTCTCTCCAACTTTCCTTGGATCAAAGCTAAAGAAGCCAAGGATGCTTTGACAGAACCCCTACCACCCGGACATGTAAGGTTTATCACTAGACACTCTCAAACATTATATGATAAATGGGAATATGATGAGAGAGCCACCATCCCACTCAAATTTCTTAGAATAAATGATATTCTAAGCAATAATGAACTAAGTCCTATCATTGAGTGGTTAGATGTTCAAGAATGGAGGAGTATTTGGAATGAGAGAGAGATGTACAAAATGTCCACTAGGTATACTAGACTCTTTTATGCCAATTTATGGATTCAATACATAAATGGTCTTCCTTTAGCTTTACATTCCGTTATTGATGGACATCAGATTAAATGGAAGGTTGAAAAAATTTGTGAATTGATTGGTGTACCCAACGAGGGGTACTTTGAGTTTGATGCCTGGAAGTGGGATGTGGCTCGGTGGAGAGTCATTGAGGATGAAGCGAAGTCATTCTTAGGCTACCATCCCACTAAAAACATAAATGACATGCCCTTGGTTTATCGTACCCTTCTTGCCATCGTTACATTTTGTATCAATGGTAAATCCGCCAAAGGGCCAAGTAACCTAGACTTTTACATAGCATACCGCATAGCCAACCGTGAGAAGGTTAACTTTGGGGAGCTTTTTATGACCAATGTTATTGAAGCGCCACCAAACAAAACAAAGCCCTACCCTATAGTAACCTTATCTATAGGATGCTTGTCAAGTCGGATATTTATGTGGATGACACGGATGTTGACGACATCACGCACAAGGATTTTTATGATAAAGTCAACATCCAACAAATACTCAAGGCTAGAAAAGAGGCAATGAGAGGGAGAGAACAAGAGGATGAAGCGGGAGAAGACGAAGGACTTCTAGACGAGGCACCTATTCCTGAACCCGATACTCAAGAAGAAACTAGTGGGTTGAGCACAAATGTCCCTGAACTTCAGGCTCAAGTTACTAGTCTTCAACAGGAGGTTGGTGAGCTTAGAGCAAAGTGTCCATGCATGAGTCAAGATTTGCCAAGCTCAAGGCAAAGATGAAAGCGTGCATCCTCGGCATCACATTCTCTTCCGATGAAGACTAGGGTTATTTAGCTAGCTCCTTGTTTTATCTATGATTCTAGCTTATAATGTTTTGCTAGATGCTATATTTGGTTGTGATTTGAAGTTTAATGAAGTACTATTGCTTATTGAATTATTGTTTTTGATGCTTTCAAAAAGGGGGAGAAAGTAGCTTACCTCTTATTTGTTAAAGCTGTTTATTGCTTATGACTCTTGATGAAAACAAGATATTTTTTGTTTGCTGGTAAAATGAGGTAAGTTTCAAAAAATCAAACATGTTTGAAAGTTGGGTTGTTGATGCATGTTTGGGCTAAGAAATTTGAGAAATTGGTGCATGATTAGGTTAAGAGAGTTTGGAAATTGATTCATGTTTGGTTAAGGGGGAGCATTTTGATTCATAAGGGAAGCATTTTGATATATTCATTGGAGTTGTAAAATCATGTTCGTATTGATTATTACGGAAGTTATAAAGTGCATATACTTAAGGGGAGATTGAGACTTTTCAAATTTAAAACATCTAATTCAAATGAAGCAAAAACATCTTTTAAAATCTTGGTTTTGAAATCATCAAAAAGGGGGAGATTGTTGGATTATAAAATGTTTTGATGATGTTAAAAGATGTTTTAAAAGGGCTAAAATGGAATTTCACACTTTGATTTTGAAGTAAATTGAGAAAAGCACATTGCGAGACGTCAATCTATCACATGGATCGATTGACGTATACATCAGCCCCTGAGGGAGGCACATGGATCGATCCATGTGAAAGTTGTAAAAGTTTGAGCTCTCATATCCACGTCAATCTCTCAACCAAGAGACGTGGATCGATCGACGTACTTCTGAGAGACGTCGATCTCTCAGCCACGAAGACGTCGATCGATCGACGTCATTCTGAGAGACGTCGAACTCTCAGCCAAGGATACGTTGATCGATCGACGTCATTCTGAGAGACGTCGATCTCTCAGCCAAGGAGACATCGATCGATCGACGTCATTCTGGGAGACGTCGATCTCTCACCACTGGCACTTGGATCGATCGACATCTCCAGAAGTCAAAATTTTTTGAACGTTGGAACAAAATCCATGGGAGATCTATGATGTTTTCTCTCTCCAATCTTGCTCAAATTTCTTGTGGATTTTAACCCAACATATTACATGCTTCCTTGAGAATTTTAACCATGTCTAAGATTCCCTAGGGTGGCTATTGAAGATCAAATCACTCCATAGGGTGCCTAAAGACTATTTGGACATTATCTTGACATTTTTTGAAGATGAAGACTTGGTGGAGAGCCTTAAAAACGTGGTCAACTTCATCTTTAAATAGAAGAGGCTTGGATGAGGAAAACACACACTTTCAACATCATCTAGCTTCATTTTTCATTGTTGTATAGTTCTCTCACACTTGTAAATTTGCTTAAAGCTTGTTTAGCTTTTCTTTGCTCTTCATTGTTGTATATTGAGAGATAGAGAGTGAAGCACAAGAGGAACCTTAAATATTTGATCTCTTGCTTGTGCTTAGACTAGTGAGAAAGTGTGAACCTTACTATATTTCTTCAACCCACTGTGAGAAGTTCTTGAGGGAATTTTGTTGAAGTTGTGAGGTAGCAAGAAGTTGTTCTTGCTAAGAGCTGTAATTGTTGTAGTTGCACAAGTGTGGTTTATGCAAGAAGTTGCTGTTGTTGTTGCTTACACTAAGGTGTTGGTGTAAGTGTTGCTGTGGTTGTTCTTATTGCTTTAATAAGAAGAGTAGCTGTTGAAAATCCACTTTGGCAACAAAGTGGTAGTGGAGTAGAATCATTTACGATTCGAACCACTTTATATCCGGTGTACACATTCATTGCTTCTCATCTCCCATTCTTGCTTTGATTTTGAATTTCTTTTGAGTTGAGCCAAACAAGAAAATTCCGCAAAAAGTGCCAAACACTTTATTCGCCCTCCCTCTAGAGTGTGTTTCGGACCTAACAAAACGCACAAGAAAAACTTTGTTTTTGGATTATTGGTTACTCAGGTTGGTGGGATGATAACCATGAAATTCTAAAAATTAGAATACACCTAGGTAGAGAAGACACAACTATGGGCATCTCGGGCGGCCACTAGCAGCGGCGGCGGCGTACCCATGGTTAGAGACGAACAACGACGACTGAATAGCGAAGAAGGTGACAACAGAGGCGAAGACAGGAGCGGCAGACAAAGCAAAGAACAAGAGATGAAATAATAAAAGGGAAAGTTAGCAGGGATGAGGTTTTAACCCCAATCCCTCAGCATCTCATACACACTTTTTAAGAACTGAATGTGGGCCCTCAGCTTTTTCAGGCTCTGCAAAATTGCCCCATAGTTCTGTTAATATTGTATATTCCCCTCAGATACTTTAACAATTGTAAAATTGCCCCATACTTCTGTCAATACTAAAATTTTCCCCTGGTCTTTTTAGAAATTACATAGTTTTCCAAAGCCCATCGAACCCAATCCACAATCATTCAAACTCCAAGCAAACCAAATGAGTGGATCTTTGATTATAGAACCACATATACAACGCCTTGTAACCTTAAAGGCTTACTAGATCTATTTGCTCCCTCTAAATCCTATATTCAAATATCCAATGAAGAGTTGGTAGATGTTTGAGGAGAGGGCCATATAATTTTTTCTCCCCTGATGTAGTTAAATAACTATCTTTACATCCCAATGTTGTCATTCAAGATACTCTCAATTAGTCAAGTGACAAAGAAACTTAATTGTGTGATTCTGATATATCTTAATTTTTGTCTATTGTAGGACATTCTCACGAAGGAGATCATGGAGCGTGGTAATGTGCAGAGACCTTTCCTAAGTTGATGATGTGACACACCAGGATCATGCCATGCTTGCTCATAGAACGGGAAACAGATAACTTTGGTTATGACACAGATGTTTGGGTCATCAATCTTTTGGGCATTTCAAAATCCTATTCTTGAATCCCTTTATGAATATCAACTCACATGACATGTGAAACATGCATTCGTGCTAAAAGTCATAGAACTACATTCTGACCAAATAGTAGACGAGTTGATTCTATTGTCTCTTTAACACTCTGACACATGGGCACTATCTCCCGTCTTTAATTATAGTTGTTTTCAGTATTTTGTGTCAAATTTAGATGATTTTTCTTGCATTAAATGGATATATTTTATTGAAAAATAAGTCTGAAATGTCTGATAAATTTTCTATGTCTTCCAAATGATACAGACCTAGTTTAATACCAAAATACAAATTCTCCACTCAAACAACAGTACGGAATTTGTCAATTAGTCCATGCAAGCAATCTGCGCAAAACATGGTCTGATCTACCAAACTTGTGCCGAAACACACCCCAATAAAATGGATGGCAGAGCGAAAAAGTCGAATACTTCTTGAGATGACCCGTGCTATGATGCTTGAACCCCACGTTCTGCAAAATTTTTGGCCTGACACCATATCAAGCTCCGCTTACCTTGTAAATCGTTTATCCATAAAAATCCTTCATAATAAAACCCCTGATAGAAACCCTAGCTACTCAAACCACCATTCTGTCTATTCTAACTCTTCCACCTTGAATCTTTCGGTGCTTAATGTATATACAGATTTTTAAAAACAAATGATCTAAGCTTGATTCATGTGTAGAGAAATGTGTTTTCGTTGGCTATGTCATATATCAGAACGGGTATCAATTCTATAAATTCATCACTCGTTGAGTTTATGTCACTATGGGCTGTACGTTTCTTGATTCTGAGTATTTCTTTACTAACCAACCTAATGTTCAGGGAAAGACGATAAATGAATCATTGGATTGGTTGAACAACTTAAGCTATCTAGAGAGTGTTTCAACAGAGCAGGTAGATGGAGCCACAAAGTGTGCCTCTCTCTATGTAGGTCGGGTTGACAAACCAGTCCCAATAATTTGTGAGTCTCTTTTGTCATATGCCCGATAAGAGGTAAGTGACTCGTACCATGATAAAGGTTTACATGATGCCAATGCTACTAATGTTGAGAATTCAGGTGAACAACATGATGAGAATTTAGGTGAGAAGTATGCGTTTATTCTTCCACCAATAGAGGAGTACCTTCTAATCGGTACTCATCTGAACATGTGTCCTGAAACATCAGGCACCCAATCAACTTAGTCAGGGGGAGATGTGTAGATAGTACACGTGTTTTTCAGCAATTCTTCTCTCAGGATCCATTCTCAGGACAGTACATGAAGCAAGTGAGATTGCTAAATAGCAATCGACCATGGAAACATAGATGGAGACTTTATAAAGAAATGCAATATGAGAAAAATGTATGTTACAAAAAAATGATCATTTGATGCAGGTGAGTTTTCACTATTAAGTATAAGGCAAATGCACCATTCAGAGATACAAATCAAGGATGGTAGCCAAGGGATATACACAGACATATGAACATTGACTACTCAAAAACTTTCTCACTGCTTGCAAAAACCTTTAAAGTATTATTCTCAATCGTAACAAATAAAGATTCACCACTCAACCAGTTTGATGTTAATAATGCTTTTTTACATGGAGAGTTGGAGGAAGAGGCGTATATGGAAGCATCTAAGTTTTTCTAATGAGTTAAAAAAGAGGTATGCAAACTAATAAAGACTCTCTATGAAATTGAAACAGTCTGCGCGTGCATGGTTTTATGGTAGTAATGAAACCTGATGGATACATGTGAGCAATGCTGATCATACTTTGTTCTTCAAAAGAAAGGAAAATCTAATTATATGCTTCATCATATATATGGATGATATGATCATAACAGGAAGCAATAAACAAGCAATCGAGCGGCTCAGGAAGAATTTATTCACTGAGTTTGATATGAAGTATCTAATGAGGCTAAAGTATTTTCTAAGGATTGAAGTTATTCGACCAAATAGATGAATTTTCATCTCCTACAAAAATACATCCTAAGCATGTGATTGAAATTAGGATGATAAACTGCAGATGCAGTGATACTCCGACGACGGCTAACCACAAGCTAAAAATGGAAGAAGGAACTTCACTGGCAAATCTAGAAAAGTACCAAATACTAGTGGAAAAGTTGATATATCTCTCCCACACAAGACCTGATATTACGTATGCTGCCAGATTAGTTAGTCAATTCAAGCATTAGCCTTATAAAAACACATGGAGGCAACCATAAGAATAATGCAGTATGTAAAAGGCACACCAGGCAGGGACATTATGTTCGGAAAGAATGAACACATAGATGTTGATGTTTTTATCGATGGTGATTGGAGGGGTAACCCAAATGATAGACGGTCAATTTCAGGATACTTCGCTTTGGTGGGAGGAAACCTAGTCACGTGGATAAGTAAAAAAGCAAAAGATAATAGCGTCGTCTAGTGCAAAGGCAGAATCTAGAGAGATTGCCAAAGGCATAATAGAAGTTCTATGGTTGAAAAAAAAATGACTGGGATTGGATTCTCAATAAAACTTCTGACTCAGTTAATGTGCGACAACAAAGCAGGAATTAGTACCTTTAGAAATCTAGTACATTATGATAATGCAAAGCATGTAGAAATAGACCGATATTTCATAAAAGAGAAAATGGAAGAGGGAACCGTTGAACTTCTATTGGTGAAATCAAAAAAAAATCAATTGACAGACATTCTCACAAATGCAGTGACTGGACAAGTGTTCGACTCAATATTATGCAAGTTGGACATTGATGAGCCTACTGCTTAACTTGAGGAGGGTGCAAACAAATACAGTCAAAGATTGAATCGAGTAAAAATCTAATCAAATCATGCTAATCAAGGAAAATATTTGTATATTTAATGTATTTATTACATAACATCGATAAGGATAATTCTATGAGATATATAGAATCGATGTACACAATAAAAAATCAATGAAAACGAGTTTCATCCATATATCAAAGGCTAGGAATTTAATTTTACCTCGACTTCAGTGGTTGGATTTACGTGTTGGTCATGCTCCTGCTTTGCTTTACTGTACCTTTCGATAATTGATTTCATGCTGCAATTTGAATTGTGTTAGAAATCTCTATTCACAGAGGAAAAAGAAATTCAAGATATACACGAAAATAAATTTATGCAACGTGTATAGAGAGAAAAGCTGGGTTTTGTTTTTGCGCTGTCAATCAAGTATGAATGACCATGCTAATCCATAATAATACAGATGCTAAACATTTGTTAATGCTATCGAGTGTCTACTCGATTGATCAAGTCCTATAAATACTCCGAATACGGAAAAAAAATGATGAATGTGTCTTCACATGGCTCATTCAAAATATTGAACCACATTTGGTTACGAATGTGTCCCATTATCCAACCTCAAAGGCGCTGTGGGATGGCCTGTTGATCACTTACGGATCTGGGACAGACTCCCTGCAAGTGTTTGATTTATACAAGCGGGCCAATTCTTTAAGACATGGTTCACATACACGTGAAGAAGTATGGAATAAACTCCAGTCAATCTGGATGATGATTGATATCAAAGAACCAAACCCCATAAAGGATCCGAAAGACATTCGTATCTTCAACCAGAAAATCCAGGAACAAAGGTTATTTCAGTTTCTGACCACCATTGATGACAGATATGAAACAGCCAAACGTGAAATACTCAAAAGAGAGCCACTTCCATCAGTGGAAGTGGCATATGGACTGATTAGAAGGAAGGATACAAGAATACAGATTTTGCAGATGGATCCTTCAGTAGATACATCACTGGGATCAGGGTTGGCTACACGAAGCAGCAGCAGCAAGGGACGAGGAACACAAAGACGCTCAGACGGATATTCACTGCATCCTGGAGAAGATAAGAGCAACCTTAAGTGCACACACTGTGGAAAGCGGAAGCACACGAAGGAGTCTTGTTTTCTCCTAGTTGGATTTCATGAATGGTGGACTAACAGAGGCAAGCCTGAAGGAGCCATCGCAGGAAAGGGGGCAATCGCTGTGGGCGACTTCACAGCCGCCAGCAGCAGCGAAGGAAAAGAGATGGAACGAAGAATCCAGCAGGCGCATGAGGTAGAAGCCTCCAGAAGGCTAGAGAACACCCCAGAAGGAAAAGCAGCAGCAGGTATTAGGGTTGGGGAAACCCCCAACCCTCTCCCTTTAAATACTCCCCATATGGATGAAATTGCCATTCAACCCCCTCAGCATTTCCTAATTCCTAAATCAGCCCCTCCAGAAAGTGTCAAGCCCTCTGTAGCCCTCAGAAGTTTTATAACGTCTGGTTCAGCCCCTCAGCTTCCCATAAATACTGCTTCAGTCCCTCGGTTTGCGTTAAATACAGCTTCAGTCCCTCAATATACCCAAATGACCCAATCATTCATGAATCTTCCAGTAAATACACCTAGCCCCAATATTTCTTCCACAGTTTGGATATTTGACTGTGGGACAACTGACACTATGGCAAATGACCATAATGATTTTATCTCGACTTCTAAACCAACCAAAACCATATTGAGACGGCTAGTGGTGAACTCATGCCTGTTTGTGGGGGAGGATCTGTCCAAATATCCCCTAGCATGAATCTACCCAATTGCTATATGTGTCTACTTTATCCTCAAAATTAATATCATTGAGCCTCGTTACTAAAGAACTCAACTGTGTCGCACTAATCTATCCTCAATTTTGTCTCTTGCAGGACATACATACGAAGGAGATTATTGGGCGTGGCACTGAACACAGAGGCCTATACTATGTTGATGAGGTTGCTCAACAGGGCCGATCCAAGCTTGCTCACCGAACGGTTGATCGACAGTTATTGCTGTGGCACCGCCGTCTAGGTCACCCTTCAATAAGTTATTTAAAGTTTCTGTTCCCCAATCTGTTTGTTAATAAACATGTGTCTTTCAGTGTGAAACATGTATCCGTGCTAAAAATCACCACGTTACATTTAGTCCTAATAATACTCGAGCTCCAACAATGTTTTCTCTAGTTCATTCTGATGTATGGGGTCCAGCTCATGTTACTAATCATCATCAGGTTCAGTACTTTGTCTTGTTTATCGATGATTTCTCACGCATGACATGGGTTTATTTTTTACGAAAAAAATCTAAAGTACCTGATAAATTTATTCATTTCTTCAACCTTGTCCGAACACAGTATGGCACGACCATCAAGATATTACGGTCAGACAATGGCACCGAATATCTCCCTCTTAAGCTTTTTTTCCAGGACCATGGCCTCATCCATCAAACCACCAGCCCAAACACTCCCTAACAAAATGGGGTAGTAGAACGCAAAAATCGTATTATTCTCGAGATGACACGAGCTATGCTCTTTGAAGCCCAAGCACCATATTTATGGCCCGATGTCGTTGGCACCTACCTACTAAATCGACTTCCTACTAAAGCCTTAAACTATCAGACCCCACTCCAAGTATTAACTACACAAACCACTATTCCCCCTGTTCTTACTTTACCACCTCGTGTCTTCGGGTGTTCCGTCTATGTTCATATACCAAAAACAGAACGGTCTAAACTCGCGGAATGTGCTGAAAAATGTGTGTTTGTCGGGTATGCCAGCCATTAAAAAGGTTATCGTTGTTATAATCCCTCCACCCGCAAACTACACACTACTATGGACTGCGTCTTTTTAGAGACATAATTTTTTTGCCCATCTAGTCGGATCTCAGGGGGAGTCTGGGAGTGAGCCACCTTCCTTCGAGTGGTTACACAGCTTTGACTATAGAGAGACTGTCCAACATGAGCAGGTGGGTGGCGCCACCGAGCCGACTTCTGTCAATGAAGTAGAAGCTGAAGGGACAATGTTCATTCCTAAAAATCTACTTCGGAGCATGTCCTTCAAGAGGTAAGTACTCCTCCGTCTGATCCATCTGGTAACTTACATAATGAACAATGTGTGAGTGTTCCTACAGAGACAGAAAGACAAGGCCGAGTACTTTCACCACGGAGGAATAGGGGAATTCCGGCAGAACGATATTCACCAGAGCAAGGAATCGAGAGACAAGGTACCCAGTCAATCAAGGTAAGGTTTTATTGACAAACTCTGAGCCTGTTCCTCGCACAGTACATGAGGCAAGAACAAGCAAAGAATGGTGTGCAGCTATGGATATTGAAACGGAAGCATTATTAAAGAATGAAACGTGGGAAAAGTGTATACTTCTAGAAGGAAAAAAACCAGTTGACTGTAAATGGGTGTTCACGGTCAAGTACAAGGCTGATGGGTCAATCGAGCAATACAAAGCAAGACTTGAGGCAAAAGAGTATACACAGACTTATGGAGTTGATAATTCAAAGACCTTCTCACCAGTTGCTAAAATTGATACCATTCGGGTACTATTCTTTATAGATGCAAATAATGACTGGCCTCTTTACCAGTTGGATGTAAAGAATGCTTTCCTACAAGGGGAACTACAGGAGGAAGTGTACATGGTTGCTCCGCCAGACTACTCAGAAAGCTTCCAAACAAGTAAGTGTGTAGGTTAAAGCGTGCCTTTTATGGACTAAAGCAAAGTCCGCAAGCATGGTTTGGGCGATCCATAGAAGCCATGAAAAGGAGTGGGTACCAGCAGAGTAATGCAGATCACACGCTCTTCTTGAAAAGAAAGGGGCCAAGGTAACATGTCTTATCATTTATGTAGATGACATGATTATTACAGGAAACGACGAAGATGAGATAATACGGTTGCGACAAAGACTATTCTATGAGTTCGAGATGAAAGATTTGGGAGATCTAAAATATTTTCTGGGCATAGAGGTGTCTAGCACTAGTCATGGAATTCTGATATCCCAGCAGAAGTATATACTGGGTCTATTAGCAGAGGTCAGAATGATGGGTTGTAAGCCAGCAAAAACACCGATGGTGGTTAATCACAAGTTACGAGTAGTGGAAGGAGCTCCAGTAGTAGATCGTGATTGATATCAGCGTTTAGTCGGCAAACTTATATATCTATCTCATACATGACCTGATATTGCATACGCAGTTTGAGTGGTAAGTCAATTTATGCATTTTCCTCAGGAAGAACATATGATTGCTGCAAAAAGAATAGTGAGATACCTGAAAGGGACACCTGGAAGAGGGATTCTGTACAAGAAGCATGGTCACTTAAATATCAGGGTGTTTACTGATGCTGACTGGGCTAGAAATCTTAATGACAGAAGATCGACCTCTGGATATTTTACTTTTGTAGGAGGAAACTTAGTTACCTGGAGAAGTAAAAAAACAGAAGGTCGTAGCACTATCGAGTGCGGAGGCAGAGTTTAGAGGGATTGCCAAGGGAATTGCGGAGATACTATGGATTAAGAAATTGATGAGCGAAATCGGGGTTCGAGTGTATCGACCAGCAGAGCTACTGTGTGATAATAAGGCAGCTATAAGTATATCAGAAAATCCCGTACAGCATGATCGGACTAAACACACCGAAGTGGATCGAAACTTAATCAAGGAAAAGCTTGAGGAAGGAATCGTCGAATTACTGTTTGTCAAATCAGAGGACCAACTTGTGGATATACTTACAAAGGTAGTCACTGGGAGAATCTACGAATCAGTTCTAAGCAAGTTGGATATTGAAGACTCCAATACACAACTTGAGGGGGAGTGTTGATAGGATAAGATCAAATCAACAGATGTATCATATCTTGCCTAATTTAGTATTATAACCGATCAAATCAAATATTTGAAATGATGATAGGATTAATGATAGGATATACGGCTACCATTGATAGGATTGATTGTATACTATTTATAGATGGTGTATGATGTATTGTAAATCAATGAAAAAGAATTGCTTCATTCACAAGTTGATTTCTATCAGCTCCTAATTTACATCATACACAATGCTTCTTGAGTCTGGAGCGATGAAAACACTCATAGCCAGGATATGGCCTTTGCTCCAAGAGTTGTTTTCCATCTTTGGATTCAAAACTTGTCACGTAGGTTTTGAATTTCTCATATAGGTCTGTTGAATATTCATCTTTGAATTCAGAACATATCATGAGTGTTTTAGACTTCTCGTGTAGGTCTGTTTAATATTTTAGACTTATTGTAAAGTTTGTGAACGTACATTGTTGGTTATGTAAACCTATCTTTTTTTTTATTTTTTTATTTTTATTTTTTGATGTAATGTATATTATTAGGAAATGTAAACCTATCATTTTTAGGTGTTTGTTAGATGAAAAGACAGTGAAGCATGTCGCTCGAAGTGACCAAAGACATTTATGAGCCTTATACCTATTGATGAAGTCGGATCTTCACCAAGGATCAGAGATGACCCAAATAGAAAACGCCATTATATTGCATTCAATGAACAGAGTTTGTCTCCTTGTTGACCTGCACAAAGACCACCGTTAGAGGTCCCCTGAGACTATGGTCAAGGGATATACCCTTCGATGCTCAAGTCAGATCGGGGCATTTTTATGAAGTTATATATGAGTTGGAAGGGTTTTGTTTGTGGTGAAAACCTGGTTTCCTACTCTTTTTACAGTGAAGAAGATGGTGAATTCTTTGTGACTGTCTTTTGTCTTTTTTTCAGACTTGTCCTTCTCTCTCTCTTTCTTGTTGTTTTTATGTGCTTAGGACAACCAATGCATGTCTCTGTCGTTGAACTGGTGGCACGTGTTATGTCATCAATGGGGAGGTGTGTACCTGCATGTATACCAAGTGGTGCCAGTTGGGGCAATGTTTTGCTTTGTTGAACATCTGACAGAAGTCTGCTAAGGTGTCTCAGCCGAGCTCGAATGTGGCTTCTCGTAAAAACCTTGCTTCGCTGGCAGAGCTCTGAGGCTACCTCAATGACCGAGATCAACAGGGAAAGGTAAAATATTGCAGAATTGTAGATCCGGGACTGTTTAGTTCTGCATTTGCCAAGCAAAGGACTTAGCCTTGATTTGCTATTAAGTCGAGCTGACCTCAAGGTGTTGAGGTTGACTCTATAACGTTGACCTGTCCTTGACTTGACAGAACCTTGCCATTTCCTCTAGGAGTAACTTTTATCCCATCACAGGTGCCCCTCGAGTAGCCTTGCCGAGCTGTAGAGGGAAGGCTAATCGTTTGCTTAAAGGGGTAAATGTAAAGTCTGCGTCTTTATTGATTTACTAATTGGACGGTCAATCCCAGGATCGAGGTACCAATAATTATTGAAGGTGGACGTCAGCATTCTTAAATGCAACAAAAAACACGCGTCGCTGACAGTTGGGGATTCCCAATGGCAGGAAACTCGAAGCATTTTAATGGCGGAAAATCCGAAACGTCACGGGCAGTAACCTATTCTTTTAAGAATTTGTTCCTTTATTTCGACCCCCATTTTTCGTCGTTGCTTTTATAATTTCTGCCATTTCTTTTCCTTCGTCTCTTTCCCCTTTTATCACTTGTAATCTTCTCTATTATTCATTATGACAATAATTTCTTCTTCCTTTGCTGACTCTCAGAATGTTTCTGAGGCAGCTTCATATTCTGCTGCAAGGGACGGTGGTGTCTCACCTTCGTCCAGGAGAACAAGTTCCGGTGAGGATGCTTGTCCTCTTAAAAGATTACATCAAGCCAGCGTGCCTTCTGGTAGGTTAGACCACGTTGTAGAGCCTGATAGGATAGCTGCTCAGGCGAGTCCTTCGTTAGAGCAGGGGGAGTCTGATAACGCCTTAGTGGTGGTAGATCTTCCTACTGGAACTGTGTATAGAGGTTCACCCTCTGCTCAGATGCAGAACTCGGCTTGCACTTTGAGTGCTGCTGAGCTTGCACATCTGTGCAAAGTGCATAGGATTGATAGCAAACTTTTCAGCAACATTTTTCCTCTTTCTGGTCAAACTGCTTATGATCCCCCTATGGGGTATGAAGCAATCTACGAAGAATACTTTAAATAAGGCTTTGTCTTCCTATCCCTAAACCTTTGTATCAAATCTTGGAATTTTAAAAACTTAGGCTACCTCAAATCATGCCCAATGGTTTGAAGGTCATCATTTGTTTTCTTCTTCATCTGAGGGTAGTTAGGGCAAAGTTTGATCTTAGGATATTCCGTGGAATGTTCAATTGTAAATCCTCTGAGGGTTGGTTCTACTTTAGTAGAAGGTTTCCCAATATTGATTGCAATTTTGCCATCAGTATCCCCACTTGCACAAAAAATTGGAAGGGTAGGGTTTTCTTTATTAGAAGAATAGGGTTGCATGTAACCGAGCTCTGGAAGGCTGGCAAGACAAAATCTGAGGCCGAGCAGAAAATTCTGCGAGGAAGCATCCAGATTGCAAAGCTTGTCAGCAGACGTTGATTGGCGGAAGGTGTCGGTTCTGGATGTAGCCGAGCTGGACCATTTAGCGTTAGGCCCTCGCTTTCAAGCACTCAGCTAGGCGAGTCTAGAAGTTGTCGAGGGTATGTGTTTTGGTTATCTTTGCTTTTTTGTTTTTCCTTTTCTTCATTGGACAACGGCATTGTTGATCTCTGATTTTCTTCGTTGGACAACGGCATTGTTGATCTCTGATATTCTTGGTGGGAAAATTGCAGGGGAAATGGCTTCTAATGCTGAAGAGACTCGAGCTCGGATGAGGGAACTACCTGCAAGGAGGCGGGCTCGGAGACAGGGAGGTCAGCCTCCCGTAGATCCTGCTCCTGACAGGGCTCTCAGGGCAAGAAAGGATGTGTAACTGCCTCTGCTGAAGCTATTCCTGCTAACCTTGAGCAGCCAATGAGACCTGAATCAGGTACTTTTTGGAAGTGCAGACCTGAATTCTCTCTTTATTCTTCCCCTTTAGGTAGTCACTTTAGTTCATTTTTGCAGCTTCTACTGTCTCTTCAAATCATTTTGGTCAAGCTGAGCTGCCGCTTTCTACGAATGAAGAGGAGCCTTCTGCTAGACCTCTGGTCGTGCCCCTCAGCACTGCTGAAAGTGAACCAATTTCAGAGGCAGCTGGGGAGGTAGGTGTGCGAAGTCGGAGTAGACGCAGAATTGAAGCGTCTTCTCCAACTGAAGCAGGGACTTCATCTGCTGAGCCACCCAGGGTGATCAGGCGCAGGGTCCTTAAGTTTACTGACCACGATATGTCCCTTGATCCAGGGATATCTTGAAAGACCATTGAAGCCTCGGTTCTTCCCCGTGAATAAGCGCAGGTTTGAGTGCATAGACTGGGAGAAACCGCATCTTTGTTATATGACCAATCTAGCCTTGTTAAGTGTTTCTGTCATCACAAGATTAATTAGTTTTGTGGGGTGTTTGAACTAATTTGTTGCAATTTGTACAGATCCGAGCTCAAGAATTGGATTACCTCTCAAGGGCAGAAGAGCTGCAAAGAATATCAGTTGTTGAGAGTTGGAAATGCATGGAAATCACTAAGCTCTACGAATGGCTGAAAAAGATATGGAGCCTTTGAAGTCTGAAGTCTCCAAGCTGAAGGCTGAGATCTCTTTCTTAAAGACAGAGAATACTTTGCTCCGAGAAGGGAAAGAGGAGTTTGACACCCAATTTGCAACCGCTAACTCACGGGTGGATGGGCTGATGAGCCAAGTCACAGATCTGGAGCTTACATCTACTCAAGCTCATTCGTACGCAAAATCTCTACGGCGGGAGTTGGAGGTGGAAAAGAAGGACAAGGCTGTCTTAACTCAGCAGTTCAATCAACGAATTGAAAGTGTTTGGATGGAAGCAGTTGCTGAGTTCAAGCGGTCCGAGTTCCTCGTGAATAATTTTTTGATGATGCAGAACTCAGTTATGGAGGCTGGCCAGACAAAAGGCTATCGACATCTGCTCAGAGATGGTCCCCACCTTGGACAAGAAAGCCCCTCGGATTGCAGAGTTGTATAATCCTTCAGCTTTTGAGGAATTAAATGAGCAGCTTCAACAATTTAAGGGTGGAGCTAACTTTAGAGAACTTTGAGTAGATTAGGTAGTTGCAGAATAATAATGATCTTCATGTAATCTTTGATTCTTACATCAATTAAATTCAAGCTCTTCTGTTTTTATCACTTGAATACTTCAATGTTTCCCTTGATAATTTTTGAGAGGTTGATCACGAATAGATTCATAAGTTTTTCATCTTAGCTCTGCAAAGTTTTAATTGATCAAAAATAAATTGTATAAGGAATGTATATATACATCATTCATGGAAGAATTTCAAGTGCGCAGAGTGTCAAGTTTGGGGCAGTGTTTTGCCCTCCAAGGTCTGCAATTTGTAGGTCCCTACATAACGTACTTCAATGATGCGATAGGGACCTTCCCACATGGGAGCAAAGGTACCTGAAGGTGCTGCATGAATCGCTGCATTGTTGCAAAAGACTAAGTCTCTGACCTGATAAGCTCTTAAGCGCACTCGGAAAGTATAGTACTAAGACATTAAGTTTTTATATTGCGCCATTCGGATATAAGCTTGGTCTCTTCTTTCTTCCAGTTCATCTAGATTTAAGCGCGAGTCTTGATCGTTGGTCTGCTCTGAGTAGTGCTCTACCTGAGCAGATCGAGACCCTATTTCAGCAGGTATAATGGCCTCCATGCCATAGACTAAGGAAAAAGGGGTTTCCTTGGTTGAACTGGAGGGCGTAATTTGGCAAGCCCATAAAACGCTAGGGAGCTCGTCCACCCAACCTGCCCCAGCTCGGTCTAAACACCTTATGATGCCTTCTTTTAGAGTTCTGTAGCAAGTTCAATTTGCCCATTTGCCTAGGTGAAGCGTTGTTCAATATGAAGCTCAGCACACCAAATTTTGACTGGGTCATCAGCAAATTTTCTTCTGTTACTGAGATAAGCATTTTTGGCAGACCAAATCGACACATAATATTCTTCCATAAGAATTTCTTTACTTGACCTCCAGTTATGCTGGCCAACGGCTCGGCTTCAATCCACTTGGTGAAGTAGTCAACCGCGACCAGAAAATATCTGGCTGATCCTGGAGCTCGGGGCTGGCGCCCCACGAGGTCAATTCTTCACTAAATGAATGGCCATGGACTCATGACGACTGTCATGTCTTGACTGGGAAGATGAGAAATTGGAGCATGTATGTGGCAAGATTGACATCTTTTAACTAGCTCTACAGCATCCTGACGTAAAGTTGGCCAGTAATAATCAGCTAGATTATTTGCGAGCCAATGAGCGTGCCCCTGAGTGCCTTCCACATATGCCAATGTGCATTTCTCAGGGAATGTAATCCCCTTCTTCCTCACAACACATCGTAGGCAAGGCTGCAAAAAAGATTTTTTTTTATACAAATGTTCATTTAAATGAGCGTACCTAGAGGCTTTAAGGCGTAGCCTTATGGCTGCGCATTTATCTGAAGGTTGAACTCCACGCTCCAGAAAATTAACTATTTCATCCATCTACGTTCCATGATAGCTGGTCTGGAACACTTCATTCGCGTTGTATGCATGATGCTTTACCAATTCCACAGCTATCTTTTTTCTCTAGCATAGCTAGGGCTGATGAGGCCAGATGAGATAATGCATCAGCACGTTTATTAGCCGACCTGGGAATGTGCTCCATGCTAAAGTGTTCAAACATTTTGCCAGGCTGATTTACCTTGGCCAAATATTGTTTCATATGGTCTTCCTTGGCCTTGTAATCTATATTTACCTGGGACACGATGAGCTGGCAGTCACTATGTGACGTGACTTGCCGAGCTCTAAGTTTCCTGGCAAGGCTCAACCCTGCAATTAATGCTTCGTATCCGGCTTCGTTACTGGTAGATTTGAAGTCAAAATGGAGTGGATATTCAAATTCCTTATTCTTCTGTCCCAAGAAGACAATCCTTCCACATAAATAATCCAATTATTCTCTGGTGGTGACTTATCCTCTACTGAGATTCCTCCGACAAGGAAGTCAGCCAAGGTATGTGCCTTGACCGAGGTCTGTGGCTTATATTCAATATCATACTCAGCGATTTCTATAGCCTATTTTGCGGCTCAACTTGATGTGTCTGGTCGCATTAAGATTTGCTTCAAGGGCTGGTCTGTAACCACTACAATGGGATGAGCTTGCAAGTAGGGTCTGAATTTTCTAGCGGCCACAACTAGAGCAAAAGTAACCTTCTCAGTGTTAGAGTATCTTACCTCTGGTCCATGCAATATCTTACTCACAAATTAGATTCGCTTCTGTACATTCTCCTGCTCTCTGAGCAAAATTGCACTTACTGCCTCATGACACGTTGCCAGATACATATACAGCACCTCACCGGTCAGCATTGGTGCCTCAGCTAGATAGGACTTTAAATCCTCAAAAGTTTGCTAACACTGATCATCCCACTGGAAAGCAGTTGTCTTCTAAAGAATTTGAAAGAAAGAGAGTGATCTCTCAGTGGATTTAGATAGGAATCTTCTCCGTGAAGCTATTCTGGCCGTTAACCGCTAAACTTCCTTGATATTCCGTGGTGGATGCATGTCTGTAAGGCTTCTATCTTGGCGGGGTTGACTTGCACTCCGTCTTTCGAAAAGTATCCCAAGAACTTCTCAGTGTGCACCCCAAAGGTACATTTCTTTGGGTTCAGTCTCATACGCGAATCTCTCAAGATAGCGAACACTTCTTTCAAATTTTGTATATACTAGTCAAAAGACCTACTCTTAATAAGCATATCATCTATGTATACCTCAATTATTCGCCTTTCTGAATAGAGCATTAACCAATCGTTGGTATGTTGCCCCCGCATTCCTCAGTCCAAATGGCATGCTAATGTAGCAATAGGTGCCAGAATCTATTATGAAAGATGTTTTTCCTTGATCTTCTTCGGCCATGGCGATTTGGTGATATCCTTTGAAGGCATCTAGGAAATCAAAAACTTCATGACCTAAAGTTGAATCTACCAATCATCAATCTTTGATAGCGGATAGCAATCTTTCGGACATGCCTTATTGAGGTCTATATAATCAATGCACATCCTCCATGTTTGGTCTGGTTTGGGGACTACCACTGGGTTTGCCAACCAAACTGGGTAAAGAACTTAAACAATGAACTTTGCAGCAAGGAGCTTCTTGACCTCCTTGACAATTACTCGATTTCGTTCTACGGCAAAATTCCTTTTCTTCTATTTAACGGGCTTTATGCGGGGTCAACCTTCAATCTATCCTCAGCTAGATTCCCTGGGATTCCTGGTAAATCTTCTGCTGTCCAGGCAAAGTTTATCGTAAACTCTCTCAGCAGGTCTTAGAGCTGAGCTAGCAGCTCAGCCAGCATCCAAATAGCAATCTGATAGTATTTTCAGGGGCAAGAGGGTCAAGAACGAAATCTTGTTACAGCGTCATCTAATTGCAGTCTCTCCTCAATGGAGGGTATTAGATCATCGAGATTGACTTGCTGCACCATGCTGCTTCCTTGAGTGGCACCAGTGTAGCAACTTTGGGCAACTTGGAAATCACCTCGAATTGTAACCACCCCTGCGGAACATGTGATACAACTGCTTCCAATGCAACCAAAGCTGGCCTTCCTAAAAGGATGTTGTACGCTGACCTTTCTTTTATCACAACAAAATCCAGCCATAAGCAGCGATACGCAGGAGGTTTTCCAAAGCTAACACTGAGCGTGACCAGTCTTGTTGGCTGCACAGCTGCGCCTGTGAATCCTGACAAGGGAGTTGAGACTGACCTCATTTGAGATTCCTACAGACCTAACTGTCGATAGAAATTATAGTACATAATATTGGCCACGCTCCCAGTGTCTACGCACACGCGGCAAACCTCAACTATGTTTTCTGGAGCCCAAATGTATCAGAGGTCTATCACTAGACCTGCATTGTTCGATCCCAAAGGAATGGGATCCTCAGGACCATAGGTCAGCTCATTAGTTAACATGGCTCTTTTGGCAGGTGGGCCAAAGGAGGTCCCAGCCAAGCTGGCTCACCCTGATATTTTTTGAGCCATGCCATCGATATTTGTGTATATGAACGCTTTGACCTGTGGCCAACTTGCAGCCCTAGGTCCCTCGTGGTCTTCATCATCAGGCATTGGATGTCAATGGGGTTCATAAAATTGCTTTAAATGACCTTACTCTATGAACTGTTGTATAGCCTGTGCCAACCGCATGCAGTCCTCGGTATCATGTCCGACGTCATGGTGATACCGACAGTATAATTTGGGATCAATTATATCCCTTGGCCTCGATAATGGTTTTGGGTCTACCCGCAACCCATCCTCCATAACTGACAAGATTCTGTCCTTGGAGGCCAAAAAGGGCAGACTTTCTCTACCTCCTTTACCTCCGCCCCTTATACGCTCGAACGCAATCTCGCTCTCTGCCCTCACGTCGACCTTCTCTTGTTGGTTTAGGTCGGCTGTCCCACCGGGCTCCCTGCTCGGCCCTTTTTCTAATTTGTTCGCCTCTTCTCCTCTAGAAAACTGATGTGCCTTCTCCAAGCATTCTCTCAGTGACTTAGGTCCCTCCTCCTCTAGTTAGGAAAAGAGGCGTCAGCCCGAAGGCCATTTATGAAAGCAGCAGCCATGACTCCTTCATTCTTGTCACCTACCTATAGTGACTCGTCAAAAAAATGCTACATATATTTGAGCACAGACTATTCAGGGCCTTGTCTCAAGGTCATCAGATGCGAAGAGTTCTTGACAAAAGGCGTACTTGAAACGAACTATAATTTAAACTTTTGTGCCAACTGCCAGAAAGATCCAACTGACTGGGGTGAAAGTTCTTGAGACCACCTCCCAGCTTTCCCGCGCAGGTACATCAGAAAAGTCTTGCAGTGCAACGGATCTGGTACATTTTTTAAACTCATGGTAGTCTGGAATTGAAAAAGATTATCTAAGGGGTCAGGCGTGCCATCATATGTCTCCATCTTAGGCACCTTAAAGCTGTCAGGTGTCGTGTATTCAGCAATGTCCTAGAAAAAGGGCTTTCTTGTGCCACATGTGCATATTCATGTCCAAACACATTATTATGGTTTTCTCGCATGTTGTGCACTGCCACCTCGTGCAGTTCACTCTTAAAAGACCATGGCTTGACACCTAGGGGGTGTATAGCTCGCAGCATAGATTCTTCCGTTGGGTATCTATCACTACCCCGCCTGGCATCAGCCATAAACCTCCCCATGAGGCCGGGAGGATTGCTGATGTGAACCTTCCTTAAAAAGAGTAGGAAGGTCTTCTTCCATAGACTCAGCCTCAAGGCGTTTGCCCTTAAGTCGTTCGACCATGGCCTCAAATACTCTTAGATTCTCAACCACATATCTCATTGCCTTTTCTCGCTCCTCGTCAGTAACTCCGGGAGCATTATGGAAGCGCCGTTCTGGCTCTCTAGAAACCTTCTCCAAGGGGCCAGAACGTGTACTTCGACGTCGCCATGGGTTAGAGGACTCCCCAACCCATCTTGTAGAGCTCTACCCATTCTGATATGCATGTGTTAGTATTACACAAAAATATTCAAACGAAGGAGGTTCAGACCCTCTTTTTAGCACCAAAATGATGAAGTCGGATCTTCACCAAGGATCAGAGATGATCTGAATAGAAAACGCCGTTATATCCCATCAATAAACAGAGTCTGTCTCCTTGATGACTTGCTCAAAGAACACCGTTAGAGGTCCCAGGGACTATGGTCCAGAGAAATACTTTTCGACGCTCAAGTCAGTTTGGAGCATTTTTATGATGTTATATATGAGGTGGAAGGGTTTTGTTTGTGGTGAAAACCTAGTTTCTCACTCTTTTTACGGTGAATAAGATGGTGAATTCTTTGTGACGGTCTTCTGTCCTTTTTTCAGACTTGTCCTTCTCTTTCTATTTCTTATGTTTTTATGTGCTTAGGGCAACCAATGCATGTCTCAGTCGTTGAACTGGTGGCACGTGTTATGTCAGCAATGGGGGGTGTGTACCTGCATGTATGCCAAGTGGTGCTAGATGGGGCAATGCTTTGCTTTGTTGTGGCAGGAGTCTGCTGAGGTGTCTCAGCCGAGCTCGAAGGTGGCTTACGGTAAAAACCTTGGTTTGCTGACGGAGCTCTGAGGCTGACCTCAATGGCCGAGATCAACAGAGAAAGGTAAAACTTCGCAGAATTGTAGATACGCGACTGTTTAGTTCTGCAGTGGCTGAGCAAAGGACTTAGCCTTGATTTGATGTTAAGCCGAGCTGACCTCAAGACGCCGAGGTTGACTCAATAACGTTGACCCGTCCTTGGCTTGACAGAACCTTGTCGTTTCTTCTAGGAGTAACTTTTACCCTGATCACCTATATAGGTGTCATGTGTGTGTATTAACTGCCTGCCTCTTAACATTAATCGTTGTAATAGATTATTTGATTTCACCACAAGTTTTTCTCACACAACTTCTTGCTGAGATCAAGAAACTGATCAAATCTTTCACTACACTAATTTCAACATTGCTGCAGAAATATCACTATGGGCTGAAACCCCCCTCCCCCTCCCCCTCCCTTTCTTCTTCCCTATCGGTTATGGATAAAAACTTATACGAATTGCTGCAGAAATATCATTAACTTTCTGCTGTAAATTAAGGTGACAGAAGAAAAAGGGTGGTGTACATACTCTTTTAATTCATACAAATGATGCAAATATTGACAGTATCGGTTAAGCCCTTTGTCCGAATTTCATAGCCCAATTTGGAAGTATCATATGTTAGAATGCTCTCCATTGAGTTATCGCTAAAGCTTGCTTACTGGCTACCCAACTTAACATTTGATCATTTCTTTCAAAAGGCTAACTTCACTTAACCACACTGCTTTAATAAATTTATGTTAAAACATCGGCATATATCCCGCCACTATAACGTTAACAGTGATGTACAATACCACATTCATATCACTATTCTTTATCCCTCAAAGCTAATGTGATTTACTCATTTCATGCCAAACATTTGAGCATGAAAAAGCTCAGACAAGATCTCTTTCACTCATCTTACACAATATAGATACGCGATTTTTACCAAACCTGAATGATAAGTTTATATAACCTGCATGATAAGTCTATAAAACCTACATGGTAAGCCCAGAATTTACAAGATAATATTAAAACCTATACAAGTTCACAAAAAATTTCGTTACTTCTTTCCCTGATTCTGTGGCTGTTGGACCGATTCAATTAGAGTTGAAAGTTTATTGCCGGTACTATCCAATCCTTCTTGATTTTGCTCTTTATTGTCTTTCCTAGTGATTTATATTTTGTCATTGATTCTATATTACATTTGGTTTCAAACTTTCGGCTTCAGTGGCATACCCGAGAATTTGGTTTTAGTTGCAATCATTAATAGAAGAAGTTATGACTTTTTAGTGAGACCATGTCTAGGGAATAGGGATATAGGTAAGGGAAAGGGAGATGAGAATAGTTTGCATGTAGCCTCTTGGAATGTAGGAACCCTAAGTGGTAAATTGTTGGTAGTAGAGGTACATAAGAGGCGTAAGATAGATGTAGCATGCCTCCAAGAGACTAGGTAGAAGGGAAATAAAGATAAAGAGTGTAATGAGTATAAGTTGTTGTACTCGGGGTCCGATGGGACCAAGAATGGGATGAGATATCTAGTAAAGTTAGAATTGACAGAAATGTGATCGATGTGATAAGATACAATGATAGAATTATGGTACTAAAGTTAGTACTAAACATGGAGGCAGTGGTAGTGGTTTGCGCCTACACACTCTAAGTGGGACTAGGAGAACACGAGAAGAAAGAGTTTGGAGATTGCTTAGATGTAGTGTTAAGGACAATACCTAGGGAGGAACGAATTTGTTTAGGAGCTGATTTTAATGAACATATTGGAAAGGATACCGATGGTTTCAGTTGGTACATAGCATGTTTCGTTATGGAAATAGAAAGAGCAGAGTAAGGATCTGCTACACCTTACGGCGGTCCACGACTTAGGTATTATAAACTCGTTTTCAAGAAAAAAATCACATTTGATCACTTGTAGCAGCCGGAGACGTAACACGCAGTTCAACTATTTTCTGATGAGGTGTGAAGACCGACGGTTGTGGAGAGAATGGAAGGTTATACTAGGGGAGACAACAGTAACGTAACATAGATTATTAGTAATAGTTATAACCTTGAGCCAAAAGCTCAGCAAAGGAGCCAGAAAACTCCCACCCAGGATTTGATGGGGAAGTTTGAAGGTCGAAAAAATTAACATATTTAGATACAAGGTCATCTCGGAGACATCAGATTGACTGGGTGAGGACACAAACCAGTGTGGAAAGCTATAATGACTACCATTATTCACACGACAAGGGAAACTCTTAGGGCAACAACAGAAAAGACAACCGTACATAAAGAGGCGTGGTGGTGGAACGAGGATGAGCAACAAAAAATAAGGGATAAGCAAAGGAGTTTTAGAGAGCTGTTAAGCTGTACAGATGGGGAGGAGAAAGCGAGATTGAGGGAGAACTACAAAATCACCAGGAAGGTAGGGAAAAAAGCAGTGACAGAGGCAAAGATCGCAATCTATAAAAGAATGTACGAAAGACTACAAACAAAAGGCAGAGAGCATGATATGTTCATGATTGCTAAAGCTATGGATTGGAAGAGGCGGGACTTATGAGTCCTAAAGTTTACAAAGGGAGAAGTTGGACATGTTTTAGTCAAAGAACAACACATCAAGTGGAAATAACAAACATACTTCCACAACCTGTTTAACGGCGGGAGTGCCAACCACGAAGAAAGAGAAAGCATCACTACTCAAAAATGACAACGTAATAACTGCGACTGTCAGCGTTCACACAAGGAGAGGTGATGAGAGCACTTAGAAAGATGGAAAAAGCTAAGCCAGTTGGCCTAGATAACATACTCATTAAGGCGTGGAAGTGTTTAGGAGATGAAGGAGTTCAATGGCTAACGACTCTGTTTAACCTTATTTTCAAAACAGAAAAAATGCCAGATGAGTGGAGAGTGTCGTGGTCCCTTTATATGAGAACAAAGGAGACGCATAGTGTTGTGGGAATTATAGGGAGGTTAAGTTGCTAAGCCTTATCTGAAGTTATGAAAAAGAGTAATCGACACTGGAATTAGGAGAGAAACTCAGGTTATGGCGAACCAATTTGGTTTCATGCGAGGACGGCTAACTACTGAAGCAATACACATTCTAAGGAGATCGATGGAGAAGTATATGGAAAAGAAGGGAGATCTACATATGGTTTTCATTGATCTTAAAAAGGCGTATGATAGTGTACCACGTAGACTGATTTGTGATAGTCTGGATGTAAGAGGGGCTCCTATGAAGTATGTAGACATAATTAGGAATATGTATGCTAGGACGAAAGCCACCATTCGTACGTCTGCGAGAAATACAGACTTCTTTCCGGTGGAGGTAGGCCTCCATCAAGGTTCTGCTTTGAGCCAGTTGTCCTAGACGAGTTGTCAAAACCAATCTAGGAGGCAGTACCATGGTATATGCTTTTTGATAACGATACACATACCCTGAGCATAAGACTAGAGGAGAGACACGATGCTTTACAAAGAAAAGACATAAGAATTAGTCGTTCTAAGACCGAATATCTGTATTGTGACTTCAGTGGCACAACCGACGGTGAGAATAGCTAGCTCACCATCGAGGGTCAAGTGGTCCCACATGTAAATAAGTTCAAGTACCTTTGATCGTTTGTATAGCAAGTTGGGGACATAGATAGTATCGTAGCACACCGAGTTTAGACAAGCTGGTGTAGGTGGATGGCGGCCTCAGGGATACTGTGTGACAAGAATTTTCCAACTAAATAAAAGAGAAAATTTTAGTGCAGCCAGAAATATTATATGGAACAGACTGCTGGGCCATCAAAAGGACACAGTGGTACAGGATGAAAGTGTCAGATATGAGGATACTGAGGTGGATGTGTGGGCATACAAGGCTAAAATGGATAAGAAATGAGGTATTTAGGGAAAGATTAGAGGTGGCTAGTATATAGTAGATAAGATAAGAGAGGAGAGACTAAGATGTTTTGGGCATGTCAAGGGGAGACAAACAACGACGTCTATCAGAGCAGTTGAAAGCATCATTGTAGAGGGGAAGAGAAGTAAGGCATGCCCAAATTGACTTGGGATGAGCAGATTAGGCATGACCTACTAGATTTGTACATCTTTAAGAATATGGTCTATGATAAGAATTTATGAAGCCACATGATTAAGGTTGAGGAGGTTTAGGCAGGATGTGACACCTTAGATATACTTAGGGGCTTCGATACTCTTTACACTTTAGGTTGACTTTGCACTTTTTTGGATTTGTCTTTGTCTTTTCACTATTTGTGCATATACACGGCTATGGGTATTTTAGTATCTGAAGTTTTCTTTTTGTGGTTACTAAATCCCTTCACTAGTACATTAGCAAACCATATTCCTATTATTGCGTCATCTGTGCAGGTACATATCAAGCCGAGGTCTCATTGGAAGCAAGCTCTCTATCTCTTGGGATGTAGGTATTGTTTGCCTGCCTCTCACCCTTCCTAGACCCTAACAATATCTTTTGCTGTTGTTGAGATATACTGGGTATTTTTGTTATTGTTGTTATATAAGTTCACAAAACATGCATGATATCAACATAACCTACCTTATCAGTCAAGAACATACCTGAATAGTCTATATTACCTACACTATAACCACACCAATACAATAAACCCTTGGAAGGAACTTTGTAGCTGCCCTTTCGAACGGGTGGGATCCTCTCACCGCCCCCTATGTCACCTCCATGTGACCGCCCGCCACGTGGCAGGGGAGGGGGGTGGTGAAGCTGGGTAGGGGTCACCTGCACCCAGCCTCACCACCCCCCTCCCCTGCCACGTGGCAGGGGGTCATTTGTTACCCCCATTTTTGGGGGTGAGGAGATCCTGGCTCCTTTCGAACGACACTAAAATTTCCCTTAATATTCAGTCCGGAATTTTTTTTCTCCTTCTGTATATATGCGTTACCACTGCACTTTCATCATACATACAGTACAAATTGACGTAACTTTTCTGATAATAAAATTATCTATCATGACAGTTATATTGTTATAAAATGTGATATACTTGCACAAGTGTAACACTTTTATACTTAGACATGTCATACTAGTTACTAAAATATTGCAATTATCAAAAAAAAAAAACTGACTTGAAGATTTATTAAAGAGTGGTTGAAAAAGGACTGCATATTTTCACTAAACTCCCTATTTCCTCCAAATTTGTCATGCCAAAATCCAAGATACATACATGCATGGCCGGACATTCACTAGGCTGCTGTTCCATGAACTACAGTAGCTTGTTTTCTTTTTCTTTTCAAATAGCATCTTCTATCCTATTTTCTATTTGATCGTTATCAATAATAAGTTATCCAAGTTAAAATGCACGCATGCAGCTGTGTATAACTTAAAGATTTCTTGTCTCTATAGTTTGTCTTGAATTGCTTATCAAAAAAATTATTTTCTTGTCTTTAAAGCTTGTCTGCAATTGTAAAGGTCGCATTTCTGCCGATCATAAAACATCACACCTCTTTCCTATATTGTCCCTTAAGCAAAGCCTCCACGCCATCATATAATTTTTTATATTATAGTTATTCCTTTCCAATTAGTGCTTGTTTTTGTCAATTAAGCCAAAAGAATACGACAGAGATAACAAAGATTCTCGGACCCTTACACAAAATGTGTGTGTGTAAACTGTGTGCCTCTATTAACAAACTTGCTGCGCTAGACATAATGTTTCCTCGTCCACATCGACTAACAAGTTAGAGCGATAATAATTATATAGGCGTTACAAGGGTGTAATTCAGTTTATTGACAACAACAACAACCTTACTTATTGCCTTAGTGGCTTTCGCCTATGGCAAGGGATAAAAGGATCGGATGTACGTAACTATACACATGTGTTAGAAAGACAAAGAGATTGTTTTTTGATGACCTGTAATGAAAATTGTGTCAAGCTGTGTCGATCAGCTGCTACTTCACAATATAAATCAGTTTACTAACATTTTCACTAAAGTTTAGTGAAAACTTTAAGGCGATGGAAAAATTGAGAAGCTGGTGTGTGTAATACTCATATTCTATATACAGATATCCCAAGAATGAACTGTACCACTTATATAGACTATGTTTCTGATTAAGAAGTGTTTCCAACAATACAACAACAACATTATTCCATTGTCTTAGAGGCTCTTGTCTATAAGAAAGTATGAGGAGTCGGATATACGCAACCATACCCATGTGCTAGAAACATGCAGATGTTGTTTCCAACCATCTTTTTCCATAGCAAAAGACAGAAAAGCCCACTAAATAGGATCGAAAAGGTAGTATAACCTTTATAGTTGCATACAGGAAATCCTATCTGCACACTCAAAAGTGTCGACAACACACCTTCTCATTTTGTCATCATTGACACTCATATAAGGGTTTGTTGTTGCACATTGATCAAATATCAAGGATATGTCATAGTTAAGTTTGGCATGTGAAAAATAATTCCCTTCCATATATAGAAATGAACATGAATCAAGAGTCTTTCCCTTGATCATTTACAAGATCAGAAACCTAGCCTCTTTGATCTAAGCTCAAGTAGAAAAAGACGTAGGGAAATCTAATTGCATGTTTCATATATGATATGATCATAACAGGGAGCGATAAACAAGAAATCGTGCAATCCAGGAAGAATTTATCCATGGAATTTGATTTGAAGGATCTAATGAGGTTAAAGTATTTTCTAGGGATTGAGGTTATTCGATCAAATAGATGAATTTTCATCTCCCAACAAAAGAAAATACTAAACATGTGGCTGGAGTTGGGATGATAGACTGAAGACCCAATGACACTCCGATGGTGACTAACTATAACCTAAATATGGAAGAAGGAGCTTCACTGGCAAATCAAGAACAGTACCAAATACTAATAAAAAAGTTTCTATATCTCTTCCAAACAACACCTGATATTACATATGACACCTGATATCACATATGATGTCGGATTAGTAGGCCAAACTTTGTCTCCATTGGATAATCTCTAATGCTGGCTAGTTTAACCTCTGATAATTCTTTAAAACATCTTATTTCACAGAACCACACTGCTTTCTTAAGATTATATTATAACATTCAATCAGGGGCCTAATTAAGCATTGTACAGTTAGTATTGATATATAATACCATCTCCCAATCTCTATATTATATCCCTCATATCTTTTTTGCTAATTTACTAATTACATGATAAACATATCCAAGCATGAACAAGCCCAAAAACCCACTCTTTTCATTGCTACAGAAAAAATGGTAGCTGAAGAAAAACTCTACATATTCATTTCACTTAGGCTAATAAAATAAACTTGGTCCTTTTGGTGCTAGTTAAAGTTCTCCCAAAAAATGTGATCAAAAGGTGATGAATGGTCCCATCAAACATCATAATATGATTGATTTGATCATCATGTCATGAACTGAAGATTGTAAGAAGTAACACAACCTAGGGCAGCAAAGGATAACTGTCGTTACCTTTTCATACTGCTCTAAGACTTGGTCCTTTTGGTGCTACTCTAACTAAGACATAGTCAAACAATCTGATCTCTTGAATTCTTAGCAATAATATACTCTTTCCTGCATGAAATAACCACTCAAAAAACTGCTCCTTAAACTCTCAACAAGCTTCAATGGAAAACCCTCAGTCACCCGCAATACACGGTCGATCGCACAACTTATAAAGCTTATGGTACAACTCTCAACAGCTTAATGCCAACAAAATGCTACAATAAGATTTCAGCAAATGCCTCTAGAAAGGGATTGTGTCAAGATCAAATGGGTTCTTCTATTTGCGATCTCATCATTAATTTGTGAAAAGTCATATAAAAACACAAGAACATGAAGCCATGAATGACAACATTTTGTGTGAGTACTTTTCACCCAAAAAAAGAGGGGGGGGGATGAAGAAGCTTAACCACATGTATACATAGATCTATCAAACACAACCAAACCAATTCCATTGGGACTGTACACACACACATATACATATCTATATATCAATATATATCTATATGTATATATGGTAATAATAGGGAAAACAATGTAAGAAATTAAACCTGGTGCTGGAAAACTCATAGAGCCTGCTAGTGCTAGAGAAGATTATGACTCCAACCTCTGCGTCGCATAAAATCGCAAGCTCCTTGGCCTTCTTCAACAATCCATTCCTCCTCTTTGAGAAAGTCACTTGTCTGCTCGTTGAGTTGTCAATTCTCTTAATGGTTACCTTTCCCCTTCCCATAGTTTCCTCCCGCTTGGACGGAGCAACACCTATCTGTTACCACAGCTGTAGTCAAACATCAGTATATACACTTAATCAAGGATATATCTAATGGTGTGAAAACAAGCATCAAAATGGATGTTTTCTTGATCTAGGAACCCAAAAAATTATGTGATTGAAAGAGAAAAATTAGAAAGGGATGGAAAAGAAGGAGAGTTTTACATGTTCTTGGAGTAGAAAATGGTTTTGTTTGAGTGTTGGTGATGGAAACAAAAGGGTATATGGCCCTTCTGGTGTGTATCTCAAAAGAATCAAACGTAAGAAACGTCTATATAGGGAAAGTTTGTCCTTAAATGACAATAGCTAAAGGTCAAGGAAATATTTTACGATATATTCGCTATATATAGGTGTTTCTTTTCTTAAAAAAGGTTGAACCCCAACCAGTAAGGTTCCCTGCCACTCTTGGTTCCACAGAATGTATAGGGATGTATATCAGGTTACCAAGGCCTACTAGTAGGAGTTTGACATAGCACAGGGGCACCACAAGGAGCCCATTGGCACCGAGGGAACAACCGACGGGCTGACCTATCAGCCTATCAGGTCATTCCACGGGCCAATAGTGCTCCCACACTATGCAGCTATTGTGGAGAGAATTAAAAAATTCTTGCCTTCGGCAAGATTCGAACCCCTGACGTTTCTTTTGAAACCTCCTCCCTGGAACCATCGGGATATATCGCATATGTTTATTATCAGTGAGGGAGGGCTTGATGCTTTGTGATCTTCAACTCATAGGTTCGAACTACGAAAATAGTCTCTTACACAAAGTGTAGGGCAACACTGCGTACATCAGATCGCGAAGTGGTCTAGACCCTCTTCGAATCCTGCGTAAATGCGTGAGCCTAATGCACGGGGAGCACCCTTTATTGTTGTTGTTGTTGTTGTTGTTGTTGTTATGTGTTGTTCATTATTTATTTACTTCTTCAAGTGTTTTTTACACAACTTTAAAAGAAATACACAAAAACAGACACAATCATACATATGGACATAATCGGCAAAACATACATCAAGACAGTAAAAAAACATAAGATTCCAGGTGTACTAAAGAAAGAAAAAATCCCTATACTACTGGCACGTATTTATTTTAAATTTTTTTGTTGGAGAATATTGGTATGTCTATTTTGTTGAAAAAATGATGAACTCAGAGAAAGGTGGGGGAACATAGAGCATGCTGGGAGAGTTGAGGAATGATGAACAAAATAGCATCAATCCAAGTAACAAAGCATCTGGACCGTCAAATAAGAAGTTTAATCCACGATGTTCGTTGGTTGCGTCAGAGATTAAGCAACTGGAAGGTGGGATCACGTGATGGGCTGAAGAGGTGAAGTGGTTGAGCTGCAGAACGAAGGTAGAAGAAGAGTAGCGCAGGCGGGAAAGAATTAAATGCAGCGAAATTACTTTTATACCCTTAACTTTGTTTTGTATGGTAGTTGGTCAATGAGGATATTCTTGCAATTTCATGGGTTTTTCTGTTACAACCGCTTTCTTCCTTGTATAAGGCTCGTTCGACGATATTCAGAAGAACAGAAATGATATTCTTTCTCACAGTTATCTCTCCCTTTCTTTACTAACTTGCTTTCTCTCTCTTGTTCGTTCATCTTCGCTATGCTTTGTGCATTGATTTGCAGTTTAATCTAAATCATGTAAGATTCATGTTGCAATCGGATTTTTCCATGAATCTTCAGTAGGTTGCATTCTTGGATTTTTCACATAGTATCAGAGCCTTTATTAGATTAATTGATGAATTTTGGCACATTTATGGCCTCAAATCATGATTCTCCCAGCAGTTCTAGTCATTCTTCAATGACTGCGATATTTGGTGTGATGGATCCGTCTGAGGATCCACTTTACATTCATCCTTGAGATAGCCCCTCCCTAGTGCTTGTACAGCCGTTATTGGATGGTAACAATTACCATGGTTGGAGCAGAACCTTTCGCATAGCGCTTGAATCGAAGAATAAGGTTGGCTTCATCATATGTATCATTCCTAAACATCTGGAAACTAGTCGTAGATTTGCTGCTTGGACAAAGGCAAATAATATAGTTGCTTCTTGGATTGTGAATTCTGTTATACCATCTATTGGACAAAGTGTAATGTGGTTTGATAATGCTCTAGATATTTGGAATGATCTGAAACATAAGTATGGTAATGCTGATGTGTTTAGGTTGTCTGACTTGCAAGAACAATTTTATGCTACTAAACAAGAAGATGGTTTTAAACTGAGTACTACACAAGGCTTAAGGTCATGTTGGAGGAACTCATGGTGCTGAGAGCTATTCCTAACTGTGTTTGTAACAAATACACATGTAATGTTTCCAGTCAAATTAACAAATTCATAGAAGATGATCATGTTATATGGTTTATAAAAGGACTTAATGATGAGTGAACCTGTAAAGTCATAAGTGTTGCTGTCTAGTCCATTACCGGATTTAAAGACAACCTTTGCTATAGCAGTAAAGATGGAGAGAAAAGTGCACTATTTTGGTGGTCACAATCAGTTCTCTAATAATCAACCACTTGTTTTTAACACTAATGGTGTGTCAAGACCAGGAAATGTTAGTTGGCAGAAGTCTGGTGGTAGAGGTGGAAGAAAGGAGTTTCAGAACCAGAAATTTGGTTATAACTCCAAGGCTCCTGTGTGCACTCATTGCAACATGATAGGCCACACTGTGGATAAATGTTACAAAAAACATGGCTTTCCTCCAGGTTATAAGGGTAAGGAACAGGTATATGCCCAATCAGAAGGTGATGTATATCAGACTAGTGATGTAGTGAGCGACAATGTTACACATGTGACCCCTTCCCTAACACATGAGCAGTATGTGCAACTTATTGGCTTATTGCAAGAGCACATGGACAAGGGAATTCTGATGAGTCCAAACACTGCAGAAGGGTCAAAGAACCAGCATACTGTTCTGTCAGTTCAACAAGTCACTGACTCTGGTAAGTGGCAAGGTAATGTACCCCCTAATGTTTCTCATATATGGATATTGGATTCAGGTGCTACAAATTATATCTGCTGTTCTCTTTTCCTATTTGATTCTTATCATCTAGTCACTGGGATGTCAGTAAAATTGCCAAATAACCGATCTCTCACTGTCAAACACATTGGCACTGTGAACATCTTACCTGATCTCAAGCAACATAATGTACTGCATATACCCTCTTGTGCTTTTAACCTCATATCCCTTAGAAAGCTTACACTGACTGGTGACATTGACTTATCATTTCACTCCAATATGTGCTGTATTCAGGAACATGTGAGCAAGAGGATAATTGGTTCAGCTGAGGTACACCAAGGACTATATCATCTACTTAGTCAGTCCCTATGCAATGCTCCTGTTGCTAGTTCATGGCAAGCATTTGCAGTTTCCAAACCTTCTTCCTTTCTTTGGCACTCCAGGCTTGGCCATCAAGCTCCATCCAGAATGAAGGAGATCAACAAACTTGACTTCTCAGCTGACATCTCTTTTGATTCTCAGTCATGTAGTATATGTCCTCTTGCAAAGCAGAAAAGACTCCCCTTCCCCACCTCCCATTCTGTAACCAACTCTCCTTTCTCTCTCATTCATGTAGACATATGGGGCCCTTACAAACACCCCACCATGTATAACCAACGGTACTTTCTCACCATTATTGATGATCATAGTAGGTATTGCTGGATATTTTTGATGGCAGCAAAATCAGAAACCAGAAAAATTATCAAAAGTTTCTGGAATTATGTACATGTACAATTCAACGCCAATACAAAGGTGATTCGAACTGACAATGGTCTTGAGTTTAATATGACTGCATACTTTTCTTCCAAAGGGATTCTACATCAAACACGTTGTATATATACACCTCAACAAAATGGTATTGTTGACAGGAAACAACAGCACATCCTAAATGTTGCTAGAGCCCTTAAACTTCAATCTCATATTCCCACCTCCTATTGGGGATTCTGTGTACAACATGCCGTATACTTGATAAACCTGACTCCTCCTCCTCTTCTCAACGAGAAAACTCCTCATGAAATGCTCTACAATACACTTCCTTCTTATGGCAGTCTCAAGGTCTTTGGTTGTTTATGTTATGCCACTGTCACTTCACCATCAAAAGACAAGTTTGGTCCCAGATCCAGAAGAAGTATCTTTCCAGGGTTGACTCACAATACAAAAAGATACATTCTTCAAGATTTAGCATCCAGAGATATATTTATCTCCAAAGATGTCATATTTCATGAATCCATATTTCCCTTTTCTCCTGATTCATCATAATGCACACCCATCCATAACTCTTCACTGCCTCACTCCTCTGATCATGCTACATTTCAATCTCCTACCACTAGCTGTGGCACTTATTTCACACTCCTTCCCACTGCCACATCTAGGGGGGCTCAACAACTGGCTTCACATCAGCTCTCCCCTCAATACACATCTATTCCTCGGCACAATTCTATTCTATTCCATCAGAAGAACTCTCCTCAGCCCACACATCTCAACTCTAACACTCATCGGCCACATCTTTGAAATCCATGTAATCAACAGTCATCTGTCACAGAAGCAAAACTCTCTTCAGACAATGAACAAATTAAAGAGCTTGTCAATAATCCCAATGATTCAAGATCCATTCCCATCAAATCCATTGACATAGAACTTCCTGTAGCCAGACCTCTCAAAAAAAGACAGCCACCTTCTTACTTACAACATTATCATTGCAGTCAAGTTTCAAATCAACCAGTGCCAATATCAGACTTAACTAAACCAATCTATATTTCCAGCACACAAAACAGTCCTTCTTACACATCCCCACATTCTCTACACAAGTACTTGACCTTAGATCTGTTAACACCTAAATTCAAAGCATATGTTTTAAACATTAGTGCATGTACAGAGCCCAAAACTTATGCAGAAGCAGTTGGCTCAGTTGAGTGGCAGAAAGCTATGGAGGCTGAGATAACTGCTTTGCAAGAGAACAAGACATGGACGTTGACAGCATTACCACCAGGAAAGAAGGCTATTGGCTGCAAGTGGGTGTATAAAATAAAACACAAAGCTAATGGCACAGTAGAGAGATTTAAAGCAAAGCTGATTACAAAGGGGTACACACAGCAACTAGGGGTGCACTATCAAGACACCTTCTCACCCGTAGCAAAGATGAGCACTGTGAGAATGCTTTTGGCTATGGCTGCTAGACAAAGATGGCATGTGCATTAGCTGGATGTGAACAATGCTTTTTTGCATGGTGAGTTACATGAGGAGATTTATATGACTCCACCTCCAGGACTGGTGTTACCACAAGAAGGATTGGTTTGTAAATTGTAAAGGTCTCTATACGGGTTGAAACAAGCCAGTAGAGAGTAAAATGCCAAATTGACGACCTTTCTATCTCAAAAGGCTTCATACAATCTCAAAATGACTATACTTTATTCACAAAGAGGACAGAAAAGTCATTGCTAGTACTCCTGGTGTATGTAGATGACCTCATACTGGCGTGTGATGACTTGAAAGCAATTGAGTGGATTAAGGAAGATCTACATAGGGAGTTCAGAATCAAGAACCTTGGTGATTTGAAATTCTTTCTGGGCATAGAAGTTGCACAGTCTTACAAGGGAATGTTGATCAAACAGAGGAAGTATGCATTGGATGTGCTGGAGGAATTTGGTTTTTTGGAATGCAAGCCAGCCATTAGCCCAATGGAAGTCCACCTGAAGTTGACTCACAATGATTCTGAAGCATTTGAAGACATAGTTGCTTACAGGTGACTCGTAGGTAAACTGATTTACCTTACCATTACTAGGCCGGATATATCATTTGCTGTACAGCAGTTAAGTCAATTTCTTGACTGCCCTACACTTAATCATTTGAGAGCTGCTCATAGAGTCTTAAGGTATCTTAAGGGAACCATTGGTCAAGGGTTGTTACTGCCTAGTACAGGAGATTTGAAGCTGAGAGCGTTTATTGACTCCGATTGGGCTGGATGCAAAGAGACTAGGAAGTCTATGTCTAGGTATTGTGTGTTTCTGGGAGAGACATTGATATCTTGGAAAGCAAAGAAGCAAACGACAGTGTCACGTTCTTCTATAGAAGCGGAATACAGGGCTATGGCATCCACTGTATGTGAAATCTAATGGTTACTGTATCTATGTAACGATTTAGGGATAAGAGATCAAGAACCAGTGGAAATGTTTTGTTATAGTAAGAGTGCACTTTATATTGCTGAAAATCCTGTCTTTCATGAACGTACGAAACATATTGAAATTGATTGTCATATAGTCAGGAATAAGGTGCAAGAAAAGATGATTAAGTTGATGCCCATAAGAACACAGTTCCAGCTTGCAGACTTATTTACCAAAGCATTGGACAGTAGGCGGTTAAATGAGCTCGTAGTGAAACTTGGAGTATGCAACACTTACAGCAAGCACGGCTTAAGGGGGGATGTTGAAAATTCGATGAACTTACAGAAAGGTGGGGGAACAGAGAGCATGCTGGGAGAGTTGAGGAATGACGAACAGAATAGCATCAATCCAAGTAACAAAGCATCTGGATCGTCAAATAAGAAGTTTAATCCACGATGTTCGTTGGTTGCGTCAGAGATTAAGCAACTGGAAGGTGGGATGACGTGATGGGCTGGAGAGGTGAAGTGGTTGAGCTGCAGAACGAAGGTAGAAGAAGAGTAGCGCAGGCGGCAAAGAATTAAATGCAGCGAAATTACTTTTACACCCTTAACTTTGTTTTGTATGGTAGTTGGTCAATAAGGATATTCTTGTAATTTCATGGGTTTTTCTGTTACAACCGCCTTCTTCCTTGTATAAGGCTCGTTCGACGATATTCAGAAGAACAGAGATGATATTCTTTCTGGCAGTTATCTCTCCCTTTCTTTACTAACTTGCCTTCTCTCTCTTGTTCGTTCACCTTCGCTGTGCTTTGTGCATTGATTTGCAGTTTAATCTAAATCATATAAGATTCATGTTGCAATCGGATTTTGCCATGAATCTTCAGTAGGTTGAATTCTTGGATTTTTCACATATTTACTGCAATTCTTCAATTCATCGTGAACAGTTCTACATTCAATTTGGAGGGACAAGCCTCTATCTCATAGGTTGTGTAAGTTCAGTATATATTGTATATATCTTTGTGTCGTATTGTGTATATTTTGTTAAAATCGTGTAGATTTTCTTCTATAGATTCACTTACATATTTTGATATAACTATGAATTCTTTATTCATAGTGGATCTGTTTGCGTTGTGACTTGTCATATAATAATACATTAAGACCTACTTACAAATATGTATATACGTGACAAAAAGACTTTGCATGTTATTTGATATAAAACATATTACACCTAATCCAAAAAAAATAATGATATAGAGGCTTTGTTCAAGACTTTACAAAAAAAAAAAAAAAAACGATAGTGGTTTGACATGGGAAGCAAATGGGAGACAACCTTATAGGGAAAAGGATGTCCTTATACCTTATTTTATTTCCCTTTCTAATTTTATTGCATATCTTTGTACTTTTACTTTAAGTAGAAACGGGATAAGCACATTGCTATCATTAATAAAACATAAAACAGTCTGTGGAACTGTTTCCGTACTACAAATTTTTTAGTTAATCTGTAACCAAGCCGAGTCGGATATCAGGTTTTCGAATTTGGATTCATTTAGTTAAACAAGCTGTTTGGCTCGGTTTGTTTACTGCAACAAACTTTAAAATTTGTTCGAGTTCGGCTCGACAACACTATAACTGTCTAAAGAGACCGAACAGTTCGTGAATAGTTTGAGTTATTTTAGTAAACGAACCTAATTAGGTGTGTTAGGTCCCTTAGAACACACTAGAAGGGGGGGATTGAATAGTGTGTTCACCAAGTATGGATATTTTATGGCTATTTTTCGTTTTAAAGTGCAACCAATACTTGGGTGTGTTCTTTAGAAAGAATAAAGACTTGCAAGAAGGTAAAGAACACAAGTATGTATAGAGATTCAAGTCAAATGACTCTACTCCTCTACTTTCTTGATGTTTCACAAGAAGGATTTTGAAATGTGGTTTGTTATTTCTTTTGGGGGAAACAACAAACAAAGAACAAAATCCAAACACAGAGAAAACTAGGCACTTTGCCTAGACCACAACCAAGAAATCTAACCCTTTGAAGTCTAGCCTCCAAAGATCTTCTTTGCCCTCAAAGAAATCTTGTAGGGAGAATAGTGCACCACACACTATCAACTAACCCTTCAAAGTCTAGAAATCTTAAACAAGAAGCACCCTTGCTTCTTGACCAACAATCTACCCAATCTCTCACAATAGAATCTCACCAAGAAGAAGACTCTTCTTCTTCTTACAATAATCACTCTCAACAATAAAGTAAGATGTACAATGTTTACAAGTATTTTGAGAGCTTGAGCTTGAGAGAATTTGAGAGCTTGCTTAGTAGAAAGTTAGAGAAGAAATGTAGGAAACCCTTCTTTTTATCAACTTTCATGTTTCCTCCCGTTTGAAACCCTCTGCACTGACATTAATGAGTTTTGGCATCATGTGTTGGTGAGTCCTCATCATTGGAGATCTCCTTTTGGCATGTAGCAACATTCTTGGAGAGATTTCAAAATGAATGCCAAGAAAGGAAACCTGAAATCTTCAGCAGAGAGGAACCTGTGAAAAAGACACTAAAAGAGGAGGGTACAAATGGTCAACTGATGTTAAAAAGTGAAGTATAAGACCTTTGTAACGTTGGTTACATGAAGCGCCTAATGTGCTAAAAGCACAGGCGTTCGAAGTGACATTGAGCGCTTGATGTGAAAATGAACAGTCGTTCGAAGTCACATCAAGCGCCTAATGTGGGCTTCTTAAGGCGTTCGAAGTCACATGAAGCGCCTAATGTAGCCCTTCATGCTTGTTCGAACTAACTCTGACTTTTTCATAGAGAAAGTACTTAGGAGTACGTGCCCATTCAGGGGAAAAGTACTTTTGGCTTGGTGGACAGCATAAAGCGCCTAAAGAGGCGTTCAAAGTGTTCACACTTTTCAACAGGCCACATGAAGCGCCTAATCAGGTGTTCAAAGTGTCCTGATTTTCAAACACTTCACATGAAGCACCTAATCTAGGCGTTCGAAGTGTTCGCACATCCAGACACATCACATAAAGCGCCTAATCTAGGCGTTCGAAGTGTACTGGACTCCACCAAGGTACATTAAGTGCCTAATGTAAGCGATTGAAGTATACTGACTTCAAACCACACACATGAAGCGCCTAATCACTTGTTCGAAGTACAAAATTGTGCAAATCATCAAAACTCAAACATATTCTAACACGGTGTTCAAACTTGGCCCGTTTAAGTAAAATTAACGAACGAACTCGAATCAAACACGAACAGTTCACAAACTATTCGATTCTCTTAAAACCCTTACTGTTGCTATATTTGATTGATGAGTTTTAACTGAACTACGTCCTACACTCCTTTTGATTGGTTACTTACTTCCTCTTAATTTTGTTTTCTCGTATCGTAATAGGTTGACATGAAATCAAATTTAACTGTGAAACATAATGGTGCAAAGACGACCAAAAATGCCTACATACGCACACACATATATATTTAAAGTCAAGAAATAACCAAATTTTCAATAGCATTACAAGAAAAAGCGATGGTGAACTGAACTTGGAATGGGGGTCTAAGAATACAAAAAGAACATCATTACTCCATTGTCTTAGAGGTTCTCGTCTATGGCGGAGTATGGGAGAATCGGATGTACGTAATCATACTCATGTATTAGAACACATAGATTAGAGGCTCCCGCCTATGTCAGAGTATGGGGAATCGGACATACTCATGTGTTAGCGACACTGAAGGTTGTTTCCCGAGGAAAATTTTCAAAATAGGACAAAAGGAATATCACCTATTGACAAGGTACCAATGTTCTATTCCATTTTAGAATAGCAAGTTGCTTAATTTTCTGTTCCATTTCTGGAAAAGTATTTTATGCCGAAAAAGAATAATTTCTGGATCAGAAGAATCAATAGGTGAAATGGCTTAGTAATACCGAATCGGTTCGAAGTATTTTCTTTCATTTCCAATTTCAGTGGTGTGAGGAATTATGGGATTTTATTAATCAAATCTCAGGGAGAACTTTTAATACATTGGTCAATCTCAACCATCTCTAAACACTGTGATCTATAAGGGCTATAGAGATTTGATTCCAAGACTCTAACGATAGTTTTTGCTGCGGTTGACATATACTCGGTATGTTTTAATACCTCTAGAGATTTGATTCCATAACAGGTTTTATGTCTACACATGAGCAATTATGAAACAGACAAGGAAACCTCTTACGTAAATTTTGTCTGACTTTTTATTTTCACAATTAATCACTAAACACAGTATTTCTTTCGTCCTACTTTTGGTCATAATTTTTTTATGGATGTCCTAAATATCGTCCACTTTCTGCGATAGTTTTTTTAATATAAATATAAAAAAGATGTAATTGTAAACCAACAATCAAAATAACATATTAAAGGTAAGTAAATAACACTTCAAAAGTTAAAACAAATACGACTTGTCTATAACTTATTGATAAACCAATGTATTAAATGATACATCTGAAACATTGTAGAATTATTAAGTTCAATTATGAAAATTGGACGAGAATAGTTTCCTTCTAATTATTTTGGGGCAGAAAATTTTTTCCTCTTGAAAATTTTTAAAATACTTGCGAAACAACAGCAAAAGTTGTTTCACAATTAATCGAATGTATAAGATATATACGAGTATTTTATATGATAAGTCACTATGTGATGCTTGATGTGATGATACTTAATGTGTCACGATCTCATAATGTCACTAGTTGCTCTTTAATTAAGTTGAAATCTACATAAAACGTCTTTTTTTCCCTTAAACCACAAAGTTGATATTTATATTTCAAAAATCTTAAACCTGAAAATGGTATCATGACTAATGACATAACTTATTTGGTATTTAGATGAGAGATTGATTCTGGAAATGAACCAATAAAAAACCTAAATGATGTATGAAAGTTGCTGCCATCTTATAGATGACTGACACGTTGACTAGAGAATTTGGTACTTTGATTTATTATATTCCCAGGTTCTGGGATTTAGTTTTGGGAGATTCGGGCATATTGACCATTTTGCCCTCAATTTTCCAGAAGGGCTGAAATTTTTCTGAATTCTGTATGTTTTCTGGCCGGACACAGACTGCAGCGACACTCCCGTTAGACACGGATATCCATAATTTAGATAAATGTGGGCATGAAAAAATTGGAAACAGATTCAGGGACGCAGCCGGATGCGTCAGACGCGTTCAATAGACGTCTGACACGTGTTCCTGTTGTAAAAAAGAATTAAACCGAATAAAAATTGATGCAGCGTCACGTGTCAGACGCTGACTGGGTGCGTCTGACGCATCTGGCCATGTCAGCGTCACCGAAGTTTTACCCGAAAAAATTATAGCAACTTGGTATTTTTTTTCATGAAGATATATTAAAATGTTATAGCTTTTATAAATAAAGCCTTTAAACATAAATAATGAATGCTATGTTATTATCCTTTCAACTCGCCGATCCCATATTTTTTCCGCTTTTTGGACATTGTAAAAGTTTAAACTTGAGTCCTTATCAATCAATCCATCATATCCAATATATCTCGCCGACAGTCAAAGCTATCGCTAGATTCTAATGAGGGTAGGAAGCAGACATACAATACCTCCATCCCAAATGATAGAGAGTTTGCTTCCAGTAAGACCTCTGGCACTGCATACAACAGTACCAACACATACCAACATATCCCAACAATAGCAAAAGCTATAGCTAGGGTCTGGAGAATCTCCGGCTCTACATGTATCTACATAAATGACACAATAACAGATATATAGTGTGCTGGCGTGTTTAAGTCCTTATACAAAATAAATATCATTCAAGTGTTTGACCTAAGTCTTTTTTGCATTGATTTCTTCTTCTTAACAGTTGTTAAGGATACTAAACATTTAAATTTCAAATGGTCCATTGAAAATGATAATATTTTTAATATTCAATGGTAATTAGTATCTAGCCCACATAAATATTCTTTGATTTTTTTTGGAGGAAGTGATGTGAATTGATTTTTATTGAAATGTAAGGAACTTGTAATTACTTCTTTCATTCTCTTCTTAGATCTTGATTTGCTAGTTAGATTAACACCATTCTATCAAGTGAAAGATAAACTTTCGCCCACGATTATTTTATTTCACCTACACACTAGAATCTTTAAACTTCGACTTTGATAACATATAATGACCTTTACTATGGTTTTAGCATTTTTATGAAAACATCTGGTAAGGAAAAAAGGTCCCTAGGTTTTGGTCTACGATGAAACGATCCTATACATTGAGTGTGTTCTTGATACAGATATTCATACAAAGCGCAGTAAAAAGAAACATTGACTTATGAGAAGTACAAGGCGTACTCTTCTACAAGAAGTATAAGACATCGATACTACTTATATGTATGCCAACATAAATATGTATCGAAATAGCAGAAGCATCAATAAAATAGACAATGAAATTGACATGCATCATACATCATAATCTAACTCCGAATACATCATAAATATCATCAATATAGATTGGAAATGAGTACACACCTGAAATATCATAAACACAAAATATGACAGCTGGGCCCACTAAGCTCCTCACGAGCATCCTACACTCGGCTCGTCATCTATGAAGTCCAAGTCTTAATCCTAGGGCTCCGCATGATGGTAAAAATAAAGGGTGAGCGATAATAAGTCGTCCAGCAAGTATGTCTGCCCGTGTTCGTCATGTGGATCATGCATGGAAGACGGAGTGATAAAATAAATACAAGTATAAATACTGAACTGTAACTTGTCTCTGTTTACAAATAAAGTAACAAATGGGACAAGTAAGATAAAAATCACATAACCATATAAAGTGCGTAAAAATACAACTGGAACTTAACTTAAATTCCATAGTAATATATCCATTATTTGTTCGTTCTTATTTCTAATCAGTATCTTATGCTAAATCCCAATTCATTATGCTCGTACCATGTATCATTTTCTACTTATTCAACTTAATCATACCGAAGGCTAATGGGTGTGTTAGCGATGGTAACTCAGGGGTTCATGTCATATAAGCATGAAAGTCTGTAACGTGTTTCATTTTCATAAAACTTTTCAAAACATAACACGTTCATATCATTTCCATAGCTTTTAAACATGGCATTTGGCTATAACACTTTTCATAACGTGAGAAGAGTAAAACACGACATACCGAATGATTTTCTATATAGCCGCATGTACAAATATGAATCCTAGTGTTTCAAACATGGTGTTACATCATATATACATTGATCTAACGGTGACGCATTATGGCGGAGATCCCACGTCTCGGGCAAGATGTTACACTTGGCCATAACGTAAAACATATGCCCCTAACACCTATCACTCTGGTCCCGATGTTAGGCCGACGCATCAAATAATATAACATATCGTATCATGACGTCATAAAACATATCATATAAAAGTAGTTGGAATCATTCATCTCATGGTACGGTTCGTCACGCGTAAAATATCTTTTAAAACTTATAATGTGGAAAAAAACCTTTCGTAAAACGTACCATGTGATAAAATATTTCGTTTTAAAACTTTAATTCATTTATGCATACATGTAGGCTTGGTTTTGGTTCATTTGAACTTCTTAAAATTTCAGCACCTTATGTTCCACACTTTGCTCATGTTACATATCATAGATTTAACTATGATACCATTTATGCCCATTCTAAATTTGCATCATTACATATTCATCACTTGCCCACTTTTTACATGTTTTAAACTTAAGAAAATATCATTTTTACCCCCTTAAGGGGACCTCGACCTTAATCCCCTAAAACAACCCACTTTTGGGATTTGTAAATTATTATCAATTCCTTAATCCATTTATTTGACACATCATTCATTTAGTAATTCAAATAATATATGATACACATATTCGCATTCTCATATACCCAACTAAATATCCAAACAACATCATTGGTACACATATATGTCCATATATATGTCCACTTGGCTGAATTTATACATTGGCCATACACCCATGATTCTTCATTTTAACCATTTTTATATACATGAATGGTGATAGTACCCCTTTAACACTTTAAGATATTATGATCATGCACAAGCAAACTTGATGTAGTGATAAGTGACTTGTAACATACTTGACTTACGCACTTTTCTTCATGATCATGTATTACGCTTTTGATTCTAACAATGGCAGTGCATGGGGCGCATGGCAGTGCATGTGCAGGTGCAGTGTATTAGGTGTGAACTGTACTTGCTGCCTGTGGTGTTAGATGTGAGAAAATGTGTTATATAAGTTTTGGAGGGAGGTCGAAGGGTGTGAAGTGGGGGAAGTGAAATTAAGATTTTGGGGAGAAGGGGGAGAAGCTAGCCAAAGGAGTGGGGTGGAGGAGAAGGTTTTGGTAGCAGGAAGTGGAGGAGCCGAGGGTGTTGGGGGATGGACCGAGGAAGTTATGTATATGTACATGTATATGCACATGTATAGACGTGAACATATATATATATATATATATATGTATATATATACACACACACATTCGAGTAGTAGTTATTGAAATCGGGAAAAAATTTTAGCTCCACCACTTCTACGTCTCATGACACCACATATCTCATTATGATAAATAGGCTGCTCGAACAGTGTGTTAAGATATAAATTATTTTGATGATGAAAAGATGTTTTAAATAAGTCAAATTTATACTTGAGACTTGATACAAAATGAGAAAATTACACTATGTCAAAAGCGGTTGAGATTGGAACTCACTGACAATTATCGATCTCTCAGACTGAGGACATCGATCGATCGATATCACTTCAGTCTCTGACTTCGATCGATCGATGTCAGGCAAAAAACTTTTTGTCCAACATCAATCTCTCAGCCTGAGGACATCGATCGATCGATGTCACTTTAGTCTCTTCCTAGAGAGACTTCGATTGATCGATGTCAGACAATACTTTCTGTCCAACATCGATCTCTCAGTCCATGGGACACCGATCGATCGAAGTGACATCAGTCTCTCCAGAGAGGACTTCGATCGATCGATGTCTACCAGTTTCAAAAACTGCCATGTTTTTGGAGGACATCGATCTCTCCTCCAGGCACATAGATCGATCGATCTCCCCCAGAATTCAAATTTTTATGAACGTTGGAACAAAATCCAAGGAAGATTCATGGTATTTTCTCTATTCAATCTTGCTCAAATCTCTTGTAGACTTTACTCCAACATACTACATGCTTCCTTGACTATTATATCCATGTCTAAGCAATCCTAGGTTGGCTATTGAGGATCAAATCACTCCATAGGGTGGCTAAAGACTATTTGGACATTTTCTTGACATTTGGTGTAGTTGAAGACATGGTGGAGGCTTCAAAAACGTGATGAAGTTCATCTATAAATGGGAGAGGCTTAGATGAGGCAAATACACACTTTCACCATCATCAAGCTTCATCACTCATTATAGTATACCTCTCTCATATTTGTAAAAGTGCTTGAAGCTTGTTAAGCCTTCTTTTGTTCTTCATTGTTGTATATTGAGAGATAGAGAGTCTAACACAAGAGGAACCATAAATATTTGATCTTTTGCTTGTGTTTAGACTAGTGAGAAAGTGTGAACCTTACTTTTTTCTTCAACCTACTGTGAGAAAGTTCTTGAGAGAACTTCGTTGAAGTTATGAGGTAGCAAGAAGTTGTCCTTGCTAGAGCTGTAGTGCTGTAGTTGCACAAGTGTATTTTGTGCAAGTTGCTGTTGTTGTTGCTTACACTAAGATGTTAGTGTAAGTGTTGTTGTAGTTGTTCTTATCATCTCTAATAAGAAGAGTAGTTGTTGAAAATCCACTTTGGCAACAAAGTTGTAGTGGAGTAGAATCATTTACGATTCAAACCACTCTATATTCGGTGTACTCATTCATTGTTTCTCACCTCTCATTCTTACTTTGATTTTGAATTTCATTTGAGTTGAGTCACAAAAGAAAAATTCTGCAAAAATGCAAAACACTCTATTCTCCCCCCTCTAGAGTGTGTTTCGGACCTAACAATTGGTATCAGAGCCTAACCCTGGTTGCTTGGCCTATCTTTGCAAGTAGCAAGGTTAAAGGTCATGGCAATGACAACCTCAACCTCTTCATCTCACACTTCAACTTCTAAGCCTACTGCACTATTTTCAGGATCAAACATTAAAGCACCTATGTTTGATGCCCAAAATTATTCTTTGTGGAAATTTCGAATGATCAATCATTTGAAAGGCTGTGGATTTGATATATGGAGAGCCATTGTTAAACGAATTGAAGTTCCTATGATTACCAAATCAAAAGGAGAATTGATGTTCAAAGATGAGAATGACTACACCGACGAAGAGAAGATAAACTTCGCCATCAATGGCAAAACATTTGATATTCTCTCAAGTGTTCTTACCACCACCGAGCTCATAAGACTTCAAGGTCTTGAAATAGCCCATGAGGCATGGAAAAAGCTTGAAATGATACATGAATGAACTGAGCAAATAAGAATGGCCAAAAGACTCATGCTCATGATGGAATATGAGATGTTCGGAGTGAAGAGTGGTGAGAAGATTGAGAAGACAATCGACCGATTCACACGAATAGTGAATCAATTTTCCATGATGGACAAGAAAATCTCAAATGAAGATCTTGTCTCAAAACTCCTCAACTCTTTGTCAAGAGAATGGACACCTAAAGTCACCGCCATCGCCGAATCAAAGAATCTCAAGATTCTTATCCTTGATGAGCTATTTGGTAATCTTCTTACACATGAAAATCGTATTGATGAAAAAAATAGGATGAATCCTATCAAGCCAACACAAACATCACACAAAGAATTGGTGGTAGAGTTCGATGAATCAGATGAGGAAGTTGCTCTTCTAGTAAGAAAATTTAGAAGAATGGCAACAAGAAATAAAGCTCAAGAAAGAAAGTTTTTTAAGAGACCAACCAAGGAAAAAAGAAACAAGTGAAAATTGCTATAGATGTGGTCGACCCGGTCACTTCATTACCAATTGACACGTCAAGGAGCCACAAAAACAAGAAAAGAAGGTCTTTCACCAAAAGAATAAAGCTCTTAATACGAAGGTAACCAAGTGGGATGATCTCATTTCTGAATCGGAAGGTGAAGAAAGTGAAGATCATGATGTTGGACTTGTTGCAATAATTGAAAATCCAAAAGCTCAACATATTTGTCTCATGGAAATTGAAGATGACCTTGAGGTAAATTCTAATCCTTCTAGTTTACAAGATGAAATAGATGATTTGCAAGATGATTTTTAAAAATTGAATTTAAAGTATAAACATTTGAAGAAAGAGTTCAAGAAGTGCATTTTAGAAAATAAAAGCTTTCATGATAAGAACATTATGATATTTCAAGATCATGACATCATACTCACCATGCATAAAACCGTAGCTCTTGAAAATGTGGAAATTAGGACAGAGTGTGAGAAACTAAGGTTAGACTTACAAAGACTAACAAATGGTTAAAATAATCTAGACAAACTACTTGGAAACCAAAGAATTGGAAATGATAAATCCGGTTTAGGATTAATTTATCACATTCTTCTATTAAGCCTAAGTCATTAAAGAAAAAGGCAAATAAGAGAAAAACACGACTCATCATCTTCTAAACCAAGGCATGTGCCCACTTGTTTTCATTGTAACATAGTAGGACATGTGAAGAATGCATGTAGAGCTAGATTTGGAAGCATGTATGTTTGGAAGCCTAAAGATCGACAAGCTAACCCTAAAAGACCCAACCATGAAAGGGTACCAATGCATAAATCTCTTGGTTTGTAGGCTCTCAAGATAAATGGAGTAGCCAAAGAAGAAGGAACCAAATGGCTTATGGACAGCGGATGTTCAACGCGTATGACTGGAGACAAAATGTTGTTCACCAAGCTCAAGCTCCAAGATGGTAGAACGGTGCATTTTTGCAATGGAAGAGCCAAAATCCTTGGACATGGAGAAATTGGTAACTCTTCTTTCACTATCAATAATGTACTATATGTAGAAGGGCTTAAATATAATTTGATAAGTGTTAGCCAACTATGTGATGTTAATTTTCAAGTTGAATTTGTGAAAAGAAAATGCATTTTGAAAAAGAACGATAAAATTGTTTTTGAGGCTATAAGAAAAAATGATGTTTACAAATTTAGACCTATGGTTTGATATCACAAAATGTTTCTTGCCTAGTTGCCAAAAATGATTTGACTCAACTATGGTATAGACGACTTGGACATATTAGTTTTAAAAATTTCAAAGAGTTTTGCAAAAATAAAAAGGTCCAAGGTCTTCCAAAATTGAATTTCGAAAACTATGGCCTATGTGACACTTGTCGAAAGGCAAAGCTTGTTAAAACAAGTTTCAAACCCAAAAGTGAAATCTCCTCCACCAAACCTCTATGGATTTGTATGGGGATATTGGTACGGCGAGTCTAGGTGGAAAACATTACATCTTTGTGGTGGTAGACGACTTCTCTATGTATACTTGGGTAATGATTTTAGCCAAAAAGAATGATGCATGCCAAGAGTTTCTAAAACTTTGTAGGAGATTAGAAAATAAAAAAGAAGACATAATTAAGGAAATTAGAAGTGATAGAGGTGGTGAGTTTGATGGCGAGTTTCAAGAATTTTGTGTATCCAAAGGGTATGGACACAATTTCTCGGCTCCAAGAACTCCTCAACAAAATAGTGTGGCTGAAAGAAAAAAAAGAATACTTTAAGAAATGAGTAGAACCATGCTAAATGAATTTGAGCTACCCAAGTATTTTTGGGCCGAAGCAGTAAACACTGCTTGTCATGTAATAAATAGAGTTTATTTGAGACCATCTCTCAAAAAGAATCTTTATGAGCTTTGAAAAGGTAGAGTACCAAATATTGGTTGTTTCAAGGTTTTTGGCTGTAAGTGCTTTATACTTAACACCAAAGATAACTTGGATAAACTCGATTTCAAAGCAGATGAAGGAATCTTCATGGCATATGCCAAAAATAGCAAGGGATTTAGGGTATATAATAAAAAGAGCACGAAAGTTGAAGAGTCAATTCATGTCAAGTTTAGTGAACTCATTAAGGATGAACCAAATATTAATGATGATGATGATGAAATAATTGAAGTAAGTCATATAGAGAAATTTGAGAATCCAAAAGGTAATGTGGTCATTGACCTTAGGATTGATCCCCTTAAACCCAATATTGAAGATGAAGAAGTAGGAGTGGATACCTCAAATTTACCAGATTCATATAAGTATAGGAAAGATCATCCTAAAGAATTAATATTATGTGAAACTAGTCAAGGCATAATGACTAGGAGAAAATTTAATGTAAATGCCTTCATTTCATAAGTTGAGCCTAAAAATATAAAAGAGGCAATAAATGATGAAGCTTGGGTATTAACCATGCAAAAAGAGCTAAATCAATTTAAAATGAGTGATGTTTGGAATTGGTGGATAAATTTAGTGATCATCCGATAATTGACACTAAATGGGTGTTTAGAAATAAAATGGATGATAAAGGAAACATCACTAGAAATAAAGATAGGTTAGTAGCTCAAGGATATAAACAAGAAGAAGACATAGACTATGATGAGACCTTTACCCCCATAGCTAGGTTAGAAGCCATAGGATGCTATTAGCATATGTATGTTATAAGGATTTCAAACTATATCAAATGGATGTGAAATCCGCATTCTTGATTGAAATAATTCAAGAAGAGGTGTATGTAGCTCAACCACAGGAATTTGAAAATCATGATTATCCAAATCATGTATTTAAACTCAGAAAGGCCCTTTATGGACTTAAACAAGCTCCTATGGCATGGTATGAAAGATTAAGTAACTTCCTTCTTGAAAATGAGTTTTCAAGAGGAAAAGTCGGCACTAATCTTTTTATTAAAGAACAAGGAAACCATCAATTGCTTGTTCAAATTTATGTGGATGATATATATTTGGTGCTACTAATGATTCTCTTTGTGAGCATTTTGCTAAATTGATGGAAGGATAATTTGAGATGAGCATGATGGGTGAACTCAACTACTTTCTTGGTCTTCAAATCAAGCAAACTCAAAATAGAATATATATATCTTAAACAAAGTATACAAAGGATTTACTCAAGAAATACAAGTTTTAGGATGGAAGAAGTGTGAGCACACCAATGAGCACAAGTACAAAGCTTGAGAAGGATGAAAAAGGAAAGCGTGTTGAGGTAACCAAATATAGGGGTATGCTTGATAGTTTACTTTATTTAACCGCTAGTAGACCGGATATTTTGCATCTTGTGTGTTTATGTGCTAAATTTCAAAGTATGTCTAAGGAATCGCATCTAGTTGGCATTAAACGTATCTTAGGAACCTTGAACTTTGGGTTGTTTTATCCCAAAAATGGTTGTTTTGATTTAACAGAGTTTAGTGGCTCCGACTATGCCGGAAATCTAGTTGATAGAAAAAGCACCTCCACGACATGCCAATTCGTTGGAGATTGCTTAGTTTCTTGGTTCTCCGAGAAACAAAATAGTGTGTCACTTTCAACGGCAGAATCGTATCGACCGCTTCGTGTTATGCACAACTACTTTGGATGATCAACACCTTAAATTATTACAATGTTAAGTTTGATAAAGTCCCCATCTTATATGACAATACTTTACCATAAGTATAGCACAAAATCTGGTTCACCATAGTAGGACAAAACATATAGAAGTGAGGCATCACTTCATAAGGGATTGCATTCAAAAAGGATTAGTATGCGTTGAGTTTGTTCCAACCAATGACCAACTAGCAGATATCTTTATTAAATCCCTTCCCACTGAGACATTCGAATCAATTAGAACAAGATTAGGGATGATAAACAATAGTTAGAGGGTAAAAACTGTAAAAAAAAGTAGATTCCATAAGACATCGATCGATCTATGTGGCAGTCTCACAGACTGATGTAAAACAGACATCGATCGATCTATGTCTAGGACATCGATCGATCGAAGTCCGAGACATCAATTGATCGATGTCGACGCGAACAGGGTTATTAAAACCTGCGAAATCCTATTTCGTCTTAATCCTTTTTCTTCCTCAAACGAAAAACCTAACTTCATTTCGCTCAAAAACTCAGAATTCCTCCTCTACACTCAAAATCTTTGCCAAAATCTCCATTTTTTCTACAAATCAGACCTTCTACTCACACAATATCATCATTCCCATCCCCATTTCAAAAAAATTCGTGACCTAGCCCTAAATTTCCTCCATGGATCCTAAAACGAAAAACCCAACAAAAGACAAAGAACATCTCAAGAGGTAAATGTGCCTCCACAATCACATCCTCAGGTTCCAACGGGTTCTAGGATACATTGTTTGAGGAAGAAGGTAACCTCCTCTCATGAGGCCATGTTGAGTGAGACAAGAGGAAAGCTCACTCTAAACAATTTTCCATGGCTCAAATCTGTCGAGTATAAGGATGCTTTGAAAGAACCCACGGGTACAGGTAAATTTGCCTACATTTCCCTTAGAGCTCAATTACTATTTCATGAATGGAAAAGTAAGAAGAGATCCACCATTCCACTAAAATTGCTTAAAATTGAAGGCATTTTGAGCAATGAGGAATTAAAACCAATAATCGATTGGTTTGATGATAAAAAATGGAGACCTATTTGGGATGTCTCTTAAATGCTAAATATGTCTAACCGTTACACTAGGATGTTCTATGTTAATCTATGAGTAGACTACAGAAATAGAGTGCCTTATGCTTTAAATCCAGTGATAGATGGTCAATTGTTAGAGTTTAGTTCTAAGACCATCAATGAGTTGCTTGATGTTCCTGATGAGGGTTGGGAGGATTTTGATCCATGGAGGTGGGTACCTATAAGTACAAAATCTCTGAAGATGTGGTTAAAATCTTTCTTGAATTTCATCCCACCAAAAACACTAATGACATGCCCTTAGTGTACCGAGTGTTGCCCGCCATTGTCACTTTTTGTGTCAATGGTAAGTCGGCTTAACTCCCGAGCAACTTAGACTTTTACATTGCTTACCGTATTGTTATGAGGGAAAGTGTGAATTTTGGGGATATTATTTTTGCAAATATGATGGAAGCCGTAACGAAGAAATCAAAGCCGCTTCTATATAGCAATCTCATTATAGATTGCTCGAAAAGGCTAATGTGGAGCTGGATGAGGAATACACTGAACAAATATCAAATAAGGATTATTACACCAAGGCCAACATCCAACAGATACATAAGTCGCAAAAAGAGGCGCAGAGGCGGGTGGACAACATGATCAAGAAGAGGAAGAAGCTGAAGACATTCCACCCGAAGATCCCATTCCTCCACCATCACCCACTGAACCTCCCACTGAATCCTTATCTCATCCCCAAACACAACCGCCCTCACAACCCAGCTCTACCTCCCAAGCGGACAAAGGAAAAGCTCCCATGGAGGGAGCTAGTGATTCAGAGGAGGAATTCGATGAGGAGGCTGCAATTGAGGAAATAAACCAAACACTTGGTCAATGGGGGGAGGATTTGACCTAAGCCGTTAGCATTGATGATTTGAAAAGGGAAAACGCAAATCTCATAAAGAGGGTCAAGACTTTAGAGACGAAGTTGAATGCACAAAAGACCAAGTACCAAAAATTGAAGACAAAGCTCATGGCAGCCCTATCAGGATTATATTTTTCTTCCGATGAAGAGTAGTTTTCCTTTACTTCCTCATTCCCCTCAGAGCTATAGGATTATATTGGAAGTTGAGATTATTTATGTATCTCATAAACTTCGTATTTGCTTAATGATATTTCGATTCTTCATTTTCGTGTCTTTTATCATTTTTTTATTTTTTCAAAAAGGGGGACAAATTGGTGGTTTGAGTCTTGAGTCTTGATGAGTCTTGATGTGTTGATAGTTGATGGCATGGTTTAAGTTGGCAGGTTGGTTTGAGTTTTGATGTGTTGATAGTTGATGTTGCATAAAATAGCATGGTGTTGATGGCATAAATTGGCTTAAGTCTTGGTGTTTTGCATAACATAGCTTGGTTTGAGAAGTTGGATTTGGCATGGCATGGCATGAAGTTTCTTGATCTTGACATTGCTTGCTTGGTAATATAAGTTGCACCATGAGTAGCTTGATGTGAATACAAAATGCATGCTTGATATGCTTGGCTTTGACATGAGTATTATGATGTGCTTGTTTGATAACACACATGTTCAAAATATGAAATTTGGTGCATGGGTTGAGGGGGAGCACTTTGATATGGTCATCATACTTATTGATTATGAGAAGATTACATGTTAAGGGGGAGTGTTTGATATATTCATATGATAAGGGAGCATAAACCCTGGGGGAGTTGTAGAATATCAAGTTTAGATAAAAATTTATCAAATAAAAACATCTTTTGAATTGTAGTTTTGAAATCATCAAAAAGGGAGAGATTGTTAAGATATAAATTGTTTTGATGATGAAAAGATGTTTTAAATAATTCAAATTTATACTTGAGACTTGATGCAAAATGAGAAAATTACACTATGTAAAAAATGGTTGAGATTGAAACTCACTGATCAACATAGATCTCTCAGACTGAGGACATCGATCGATCGATGTCGCTTCAGTCTCTGACTTCGATCGATCGATGTCAGGCCGAAAACTTTCTGTCCAACATCGATCTCTCAACCTGGGGACATCGATCGACCGATGTCACTTCTGTCTCTCCCCAGAGAGACTTCAATCGATCGATATCAGACAAAATACTTTCTGTCCAACATCGATTTCTCAGTCCAGGAAGCATCGATCGATCGAAGTGACATCAGTCTCTCCATGGGGGACTTCGATCGATCGATGTCCAGCAGTTTCAAAAACTGCAAAGTTTCTGGAGGACATCTATCTCTCCCCCAGGCACATAGACCGACCGATGTCCCTCAGAATTCAAATTTTTATGAACGCTGGAACAAAATCCAAGGGAGATTCATGGTATTTTCTCTATCCAATCTTGCTCAAATCTCTTGTAGACTTTACTCCAACACACTACATGCTTCCTTGACTATTGTATCCATGTCTAGGAAATCCTAGGTTGACTATTGAGGATCAAATCAATCCATAGGGTGGCTAAAGACTATTTGGACATTATCTTGACATTTGGTGTAGTTGAAGACATGGTGGAGGCTTCAAAAACATGATGAAATTCATCTATAAATGGAAGAGGCTTGGATGAGGCAAAATACACACTTTAACTATCATCAAGCTTCATCATTCATTATAGTATACCTCTCTCATATTTGTAAAAGTGCTTAAAGCTTGTTATGCCTTCCTTTGCTCTTCATTGTTATATATTGAGAGATAGAGAGTCTAACACAAGAGGAACCATAAATATTTGATCTTTTGGTTGTGTTTAGACTAGTGAGAAAGTGTGAACCTTACTATTTCCTTCAGCCTACTGTGAGAAAGTTCTTGAGTGAACTTCGTTGAAGTTGTGAGGTAGCAAGAAGTTGTTCTTGCTAGCGTTGTAGTTGCTGTAGTTGCACAAGTGTATTTTGTGCAAGAAGTTGCTGTTGTTGTTGCTTACACTAAGGTGTTAGTATAAGTGTTGATGTGATTTGAGTTGTAGTGGAGTAGATTCATTTACGATTTGAACTACTCTATATCCGGTGTACTCATTCATTGTTTCTCACCTCCTATTCTTATTTTGATTTTGAATTTCATTTGAGTTGAGTCACAAAAAAAAATTCTGCAAAAATACAAAATACTCCATTCACCTCTCTTCTAGAGTGTGTTTCGGACCTAACACAGTGCTGGTCCCCTTCTTCTTGTGTTTCTAGCTCTCGAAAAATATATTGATTGTCTCCTTAATTGTTTTACTCTTAATAACACATCGTACTATATTGTTGAATTTGATTCAACCGGTCATATCTTTCAATGTGAGATTTAAAAGAAAGGAACCACAGAAACCAATAAATTTTCCTTTTTCTTTAAGGAAGAAAACCAATTATAAGTATAAAATGTCCGTACTACCAAAAATAAATATAATGATGCATGAGTATTCTATTTTGTTTTTCCCTTCTGTTTTCTTTTTTTTTTCGTTTTTATGTTTTTAAATCAATCATCATGCTGGCAGGTATATTGCAACAAAACGACTCGTTCAAAGATTCTGAAAGCTGTAGGACAACTTTTTGGCTACATAATGCGGAGAAAATTATATAATAAAATATTTTGCATTTTCTTCGTCCTCTTATACTCAGTAGGATGAAAATTTGCATTAGGCATCACGTCTCTTAACATTTTCAAAATCATCTACTATCAAATAGTAGTATATGATTGAGACTTTCAATCTTTTCTTGTTTGTGATCTTAAGGTTATGGATTTGAGATGCAAAAACAGTCTCTTGCATAAAAAATGTTGAGCGTAAGGTTGCGTACATCAGATCGTTAATCGATCCAGTCTCTCCCTAGACCCTGAGCTAATGCGGAAGCCTAATGCACCGGGAACGCTTTTTTTTTTGGTTGGATATTTTATGGTGTAAGTGTGATGAAGTCGAATAAATTATTTTTCTAAACTATTGAGTTGAAATTTGTTTAATGATTTTACGAGAGAATCTCACTTAGTGGCCAAACGTTTGACACATTAATCAGTTAACAGTTAACATTGAAAAAACTCACTTAACGTTCAGTCTTTGTGGGTAATGGCTCACTTACAACCGTGAAACTAGCTGAGAAATTTTGACCAATTAAAATAACTGTTGATTGACATCTACCCTGATTTATTACTTATTTATTGTAGTGGGATAAAAAAAAGACAAAAGATGTCAAACTTTTCCCCTACCTCTTCTCTATTCGAAAACCCACCTCTGTTGAAGCAACGGCTTTTTCATTTCGTGAAGAAGACAACCTTGGCTGACAAAAAAAGACATTTTTTTGTGAAAAATTGCTTAGAGCTTTGGTTATTTCAATCATTGAGAGTGTGTTGGTTGCATTAGTGTGAAGAAATTGCATTCACTTTGTCTGTCTGTGCAAGTACCGCGGGAAGAATGAGTCTGAGGTTTCCAAACCAACCCAAGGATAATCATCCTTTATATGGTAAGCGATGTTTCATCTTAGTGTTAAGGTTCACTTTTTTGCAGTTATGTCCGAATGTATTGTGATTAATTTGCAGAATCCATGTGTTTCTATGATCGAAGGATTATTTTGTGGATTATTGTGATACTTCTTGTCTTATGGTATACATTTAGCCAATAGATTTGTGTAAATAGGGTGCATGTTATTGTTGTTTCAATATAGGCAGAATATTGATGGTGATAATACCTTTGATGGTGAACATCCTCTGTTGCAATTGTTTAACATGCATTACTTGTTTATAAGAACTCTACAACATTATGTTGTTGTTAGTATTATGCAATATTTTTGGTTTAACAGATGCATGTACAAGTAGTGGGAAGTTCACTTTAATTATACATTATGGGGTTTGTTACTTAATTTGCCTAAGGCAGAGTATCAGAGTGGTGGAACATGCATTTATGATGATGTAGAAGTTGACGAGATTTCATTGGTATATTTGGAGGAAATGTGTAGCGAAAATGGAATAATAGGCTACAAAAGGTACTACTTGAAGAGGGAAGAAAAGTTTCTTTGCATTCAACATGATGGAGAACTGTATGCTACGGCATTGGATTTGGGTCATGGAAAAAAATTATTGGATGTGCATGTGGAACAAATAGTTGTATTCAATGCTAATCAACCAGGTGATCAGGTTGAACAAATGGTTCATGATGCAATCAAAAAGGACACAACAAAAGAACTTGTCCAACCCGTGTCGATATATAGTCAAGCCTACCAGAAGAGGGACGGACCAGAGTTGATGATGAGTTTACTGCAGCGTCAAGTGCTCCCTTCTAACTATCACAATCAGATGAAGTCAGAAACAAACCTCCTCCAAGAGCAGAAGATTCCAGGCTAATGAAGATGGTGAGATAACATATTAATAATGTCCATTATATTAGCCACCTACAATACTTTTTAATGGTAATTGTGTTATGAAATTGATAACTATTACAGTCAGTCCAGAGGAAACGTGGTCCTGCTGATGAGAATGTTGACCTGAATGACCCACCTATTAATGATGTTGCAGAACAAGTGATGTCTCAGGTAATACTAGTTGTTTGTTATGCATTTGCGTAGGATCAATATCATGTGATGTATGTGTGTTTAATTGATTTGTAGTTATGTTGCATAGTTTAATGATGAAGAAAACATGCCGATAGTTGGTGAACGCAATTTACACGATGAACACACTATTGTTGCTGAGGTAAAGTACATTTTGTTAAGTGGTTATATTTATTCATTTAAAACATGTACTGATTTCATTTGATTCACAGACTTTGAGTAAGAGAAAAAAAACTGCTGGCTTAAGGTCACATAAGAGAGAATGACTAGGGTATCATACCAGGTATCATGAGTAATTGCTTGTGTTTACGTAAGACGTCCAAAAGTACCTAACTGTTTTGTTCATTACATAGTATCCGTGTAGAAAACCGAATGACAAAGTGATTGAGATAGACGATCCGGAGGTTGAGGAGACCACTGTATGTATTGTACCACCATGCCCTGCATCTAATCTGAATGTGAATGCTGCTAATGTACTGCCCCAAATGCGTGTTGTGTCCAATGCCCCATCTCCAAAAGCGGTCAAGAGCAAAGTGCAAAATAAATACATAAACAATCCAGATGAAGTCCCAAAAAGTGCCATGTCACAGGACACAAATGGGCAATGACAAGCTTATTCCAAATTTCATTCTGTGAAATGGAAGCATTTACATTGCAAGCACATATGTGGCGGAAAGCAATGGAAGAAAGAATGTTGAAGATGATTCTCATGATTTATCATAGGTCTTGTATTTAATTGATATGACCTTTTTTTTGTCTTGGACAAGATGCTTATAACTATGCATTGGATTTGTGTAGGTGGCATTTGTATATTTAAGCATCTTTCTCTATGTTTTTGACAGCCTAGCTTGCAGGAGAAAAACTTGATATCTGTGTTTTTGAGATGTATTTGATGATGTTTATTATGTTTTATAAAGATTGTTTTCCTAGTGGTAATGCAAGCCTTACTGAAGTTCCATAGCTCTTTGTTTATGGTTATTGTGTCTTTCTTTGTTTTTCATGTTGTACATAGTTGTTGGCTTCAGGAGCAACATTCATGCATTATATCGCATTCCATTGACAATTCATATCAAACAATGTAGTCCCACTGTCTCAATTCATAACAAACAATGTAGTAAAAAACAAGTTTCATACTAATACACCATAATACATATTCAATTAACCACTATATTTGAGCCGCACCAAAATCCATTACACAAACCTACAAATTAAAACCACAACCACACGCTTGCAGGAATACAAACTATATTCATCACAGGGGCCCGAATCAACACACACCTACTATCCAACAAAATTAACAAATTTCATTATATGCATCACCACTACTTCGTTGCCCATAAAAAGAAGAAAAAAATCTATGAACACATAAACAACCAAGTTAAAATCTATCCTTTCCAAACGAGCTTCCTAAGCTTCTCCTCATTCCCTTTACATTGTTGTATTTACTTCTCATACCGGTTACACTTCCGCAGTAGCCCAGGTATTATATCACAAGCTTGTGCACAAATTGGTTCATCTATCCATTCAAAAAAACCACATCCCCCATCATCAAACTGAACTAAAAACGAACAAAAAATATCTAATTGTGTACTGCGTCAAACTTGAGGGAAAAAATATACTGTCATAAACCATCTACTTACACGCCAATTTGGACATGTGAGAAACCTACGTCCTGGATTACTTTCTATCAATGAACTCTCTTTTGCAGCTACTAATCCACATCTACACCTTCGTTGGGGAAGTCTCTTGCGATTTACAAACCTTGAATTTTGTGAAGCCATCACAATGAAGAGGGTGAAGTTGACTGCGATATGGGAAAGTCTCCTGCTGGAATGAAGAACAGCGGGAACCGAATTGGATAGGAAGGGATGTTGAGGAAAAGGAAGAGAGGGAATTATACGGGGATGTGAAGCGGGTGAAGTATTTTTCTATATGAGGAGTTGTCCTGCTGGAATGAAGAATGATGGAAACGAATTGGAGGGGAAGGGATATTGAGAAAAAGGAAGAGGGTGAAATATAGGGGTTGTGAAGAGGATGAAGTCGGGTGCAAGGGTGAATTTGGGAAAGTCTGAGGGAAAGAGCAGTTGCAGGGGAAGGAGTGTTGGAGAAAAATGAAGAGTGCAAATTATAAGGGTTGTGAACGATTTGGAGGGAAATGTTTGTTGGGAAAGGAGGGAATCCCACGTGGCTTACACATTTCAGAAAAAAATAATAAAAAATCTTTTTTTTTCCAGCTTTACAGCCACCAGCAGGTCATCAGCCAGTTACTGGCTGTAAGTGAGTTATTACCCATAAAGGCTGGCTGTTAAGTGAGATTTATCAATGTTTAACTGTTAATTGAGTAATGTGCCAAACGTTTGGCCACTAAGTGAGAATCCCTCATGTTTTTACAGTTTGAATCATTCCAGCTCTTGACTGGAATGCACTGAAAGGTTTAGCCGATAGCAGGTAATAAGTAGACGAAAAGAACTTTTTCTTTTGACAATAAACAAAAACAACATTACCCCATTGACTTAGAGGCTCCCGCCTATAGCGAGGTATGAGGGGGTCAGATATATGCAACTATACTCATGCGTTAGAGATACACAGAGGTTGTTTTCCGATGAACCATAATGAAAACTGCGTCAAGCTGTGGCGATCAACTACTACTTCATAGTGTAAGAAGTGCAACCAATTTAGCAAGTCATTTTGCTGTATGCCATCAACATCATCATCATTTGTACCCAGTATATCCCAACGACAGCAAAAGCTATCGTTAGGGTCTGGGGAGGGTAAGTGGTAGGCAGACAATACCTCTGTCCCAAGGGATAGAGAGTCTCCTTCCAGTGAGACCTCCGGCTCTATATGTACCTGCATAAATGGCATAATAATAGAGATATGATATGGTAGTGTGTTAGTGAGAAAATTCAGAAAATACAAAGAAGAGGCTTTCGATATTAAAATACACATAACGTGTATATGTACATGTAATGCAAAACAACGATAAAACATAAACAAACAAGTGCAAAGTCAACCTAAAGCGTAGATAGTGTCTACGCCTATCTATGTTCCTAAATATACTCTAAGGTGTCTCTATATACGACATATACCTTGTTAACTTTAATCTTATGTCTCCATGAACTCCTATCCTGGACCATGTCCTCAGAGATATGCGAATCTAATATGTCGTGCCTAATCTGCTCATCCCAAGTAAGTTTGGGTCTGCCTTTACTCCTGTTCCCCTCTACAATGAGCCTTTCAATTGCTCTGACCGACGCCATTGTCTGTCTCCGTTTGACATGCCCAAACCATCTCATTCTTCCCTTCTTTATCTTATCTGCTATACTAACCACGTCTAACCTTTCTCGAAACACCTATTTTGATTTATTTCATCGTATTCCAAAATCAAACCTAAATCGTGGACATAAACACACTTACTCAACCACTAAATTGAAAAACAAAAATAGACTGAAAGGTATTTTCTCCTTAGTTCTCGTGGTACTAAACCTGTAGGCATGGATATTGGGTACTATTGAGTAAATCCAACATTGATGAAGCCGAGAAAACGCCCAACTCCCAAACAATTTTATATATGAAAATGGCACGCTTTTTTATATATGAAAATTGTACATTATAGTAATAAAATAGTACTCTATCGTTTCAAATACATTGTCTTAGTTGTTTTTTGGTTTATACTTTTCAAAAATAGGAATTTATTGATGACAAGTTTATAGTTGTCAATAAGTAACTACTACGTACTCATATACCATTAAAATACGAGTAACTGATATATGACAATGATAAATTTGCATTTATTAGTAGTCAAAGTTTCTATACTCTCATTTCAATTAGCTTTTACGAAATTTGTGTAATTTACTTTAATTAATCAACCAACAATAGAATATAAATAATGACCAAACTAGAACAATATTTTTGAAACGGAGGGATTGACAAATTTTCCATATAACGTCTGTGAGTGTATAATCGTCGATATTATTAGCATGATTGGTGTGTCAGAAACGTATATGTGACCAAGTAAAGATTCCAAAAGTATAGCATATACGTATACATATACGTGTGAATATTTAAGTAAAATGATAGAGTAGCAAATTAAGAGAGATAAAATCTCATGCACTTTGACAAAGTAATCCAAGGAGTAGAATCTATCAATCACTGCGTACACACACCTCAAACGGTGTGAGAAATACGTGAGTAACTGTATATTGGTATATGACCAATGATATGTTAGTAGTTGATAAATTACAAATTATTATATTGAAGTTCTCAGTGTGATAGGTTCTACATTTGTGCATGATTCAGGAAGGAGTCAGATTGCTTTTCGACTTGATGTAAGCAGCTTTACCTTATACTTTGTATAAAAGGCTGTTTCTGTTGAAGATACAGATGAAGATAAGAAGAAGAAGCAGTCTGTGATATAATCCGATGACATTGGCACGCATGGCACGGTTGTGTGCATGGCACGCTTAGTCTTGGCACGCATGGCACGGTTGGCGTACATGGCACGATTAGTCTTGGCACGAGTGGCACGGTTGGTGTACATGGCACGCTTAGTCTTGGCACGCATGGCACGGTTGGCGTACATGGCACGATTAGTCTTAGCACGCATGGCAAGGTTGGCACGGTGGCACGCTTGGTGACTTGCCTGAGAATTCTGTAGCAGAAGCTACTGCTTCAACATTAAACCGACTTACTTCTCACGTGTTAATTTTAGTTTCTAGATAGTTCCTTAGATTAGTATAAATACAATTAATGATTGTACTACTAATGAGAAGAGCATAGTAAAATTTCTGATTCATTCTTCTTTCTCAAGTTGAAGACATTCAACTTTGGCGCCAGAGCATTCTTTGCTCGTCATTTGATTTCTTCTTTCACAATTGTTCTTAGTTCATTATACATTGATCAATTTGATCGTTAGTTTTGAATTTCACATGAATTTTGACATGGTATCAGAGCCATGACAATTCGTTATTAATTCCTTGAACGCTCTTGATCAAACTCTACATCACATCGGTGTTTCTTTTCGTAAAACACTTTGACTATAGTGTAAACATGGCGAATGCAAGTGCTGCTTCATCTAGCTCACGAATTAATCATGTGAACAATGAGAATCCGGCAAGTAGCCCGTACTACTTGCATCCGAATGACAGTCCAGCTATCGTTCTGGTTCAACCTCCTCTCAATCCGCACAATTTCCACTCATGGAGCAGAACATTTCAAATGGCGTTGTTAGTGAAGAACAAGACCTGTTTTATCGATGGATCCATACCTAAACCTGCACAAAATGATCCTCAATTTCAACAATGGAGGCAGGTAAACACCATGATCCAGTCCTGGATCATGAACTGCGTCTCTCCTTCAATTGCGCAAAGTATAATGTGGTACGATAGTGCTCTGGATGTATGGAATGATTTAGCTATGAGGTATGGAAGTGGTGATCCATTCAGATTATCTGATTTACTATGTGAATTTTATGCTGTGAAGCAGGAAAGTCTTAGCGTAAATGATTATTTTACGAAACTGAAAGTGTTATGGGAAGAACTAGCTTCTCTAAGATCCATACCAAAATGTGACTGCCTTCGATGTGTGTGTGACATAACTAAGAAGGTGAATGAATTCATTGAAAGTGACTACGTCATAAAGTTTGTTAAAGGACTGAATGAGGAATTTGATCCAGTGAGATCACAAGTATTTGTAATGACTCCTCTACCAGATATTAAGACTGTTTTTGCAATGGCATTAAAGTTTGAAAGGAAAATTTCTAATAATGCTGTGTCAACTGGTTTTAGCAATGCACCTACTGCGTTGGCTGCGAATTGTGATGATCAGGAAGGCTTTGTAGCGAATGCGTATGCTAATAAGAAGCAAGGACAATCATATAGAAGAGGAAATGGAAGATTTTATCAAGAAGAAAATAAGCGCTTGCAATGTAATCACTGTGGTATGATTGGACATACGAGTGACAGATGCTACAGAAAGCACGGATTCCCCCCCGGATTCAAGTTTAAAAGTCAAGTGAATGCTGTTGAAACAGTTGAAGAGAGATCTCCGAACTGTGATGTTGAATTGCCTCCGTCTGTTTTGTTTCCACAATCTACACAATCTCTTACTCAAAAACAATTTACTAAACTACTGAAGTTGTTGGATGTTGATGATGTTGTTTCAGGAAGCAATGGAAATAAGGAGGTACAAGGAGCTGTCAAGACGGCACAGACTAGTATGTTCACAGGTAAGCAATCTGTAAGCACTGGTTGTGTGTGGATTTTGGATTCAGGAGCCACTGATCACATTTCATGTTCCTTGTCGTTATTTCAGTCTTATAATCCTATTGATCATGTCTCTATTAAGCTTTCTAACAATGTCACAGTTGAATCCACTCATAAAGGAATCGTTGTTTTGCATAGGGGTCTGATCTTGAAGGATGTTTTATACGTTCCTTCGTTTTCTTTCAACCTTGTCTCTCTCAGAAAGCTTACTGACTCTCCACATCTGCTTGTTTCATTTCATGATTCTGGTTGTTTGATTCAGGATCAGTTGTCCAGGAGGATGATTGGTTCAGCTAGGAAGCATCATGGGCTTTATTACATATATGATTCCAGTGTAGCTCTGCAATGTGAAGTGTCCAGTACATGTCCTTTGCCTTTTGCTTTGTCTTCTGCCAGTCTTGAGTCTGATGCGTATCTGTGGCATGCCAGACTTGGGCATGCCTCATCCACTAGAATACAAGAGTTGCATAGGCTACATCCAGACATACCTTCTTTTGATCAGAATAATGTTTGTACAGTGTGTCCCTTAGCGAAATTGAAGAGGTCACCATTTCCCACTTCTGTGACAGCCTCTAAGCTTCCTTTTGATGTTGTTCATGTTGATGTTTGGGGTCCTTATAGGCACCCTACAATGTACAGTCAAAGATATTTTCTGACTATAGTTGATGACTGTTTAAGGTATACTTGGATATATCTCCTTAAAGCAAAGTCTGAGGTTAGTCAAGTTTTGCAGAGCTTCTTTCATTATGTGTTTACTCAATTTAACGTTCATATCAAGATTGTTAGGAGTGATAATGGACTTGAATTCAAAATGTTTGAGTTTTATATGCAACATGGGGTAGTTCATCAGACAACCTGTAACTATACTCCCCAACAGAATGAGGTGGTTGAAAGGAAGCATCAACACCTTTTGGTTGTAGCTAGAGCACTTAGGTTTCATGCCTCATTGCCTATTGAGTATTGGGGATTCTGTCTTCAGCATGCCACTTATTTAATAAATTTGATGCCATCACCCGTACTTCAAAATAAGACTCCTTATGAGGTTTTACATCAGAATCAGCCTGTTTATATTCATCTGAGAGTATTTGGGTGTTTGGCATTTGCTTGTGACAACACCCCTCATAAGGCAAAATTTGAGCCCAGGTCTATGCCTTGTGCTTTTCTTGGTTTTCCTATGAATACAAAGGGGTATATCCTTCAAAAACTGGAAGAAAAATCTATTATTGTGTCTAGAGACGTTCTGTTTTATGAAAGTTCATTTCCATTCTCCAATGGATCTTCTTTGCCAGCGGCATCAGTCCCAGTCCCTCATGCTGTGGCTGACGTTCATCTGAGTTCTTGTCCATCTCCTACTCAAGTACATCCCTTACATGAGTTGCCACCTTCTCCTGATACTCCTCATTCGACTGATACTGTGTCTCCTTCAGAGTCACCATTGCCTTCATTGTCATCTTCTCCTACTTCGTCCTCCAAGGCTTCTGGATTCCTTCCAAATGATCAGATACCTGTAACTCAGTTGGAAGTTCATTTGCCTCCAGTGTCAGGTTCTGATCACAGACGTGCTAGATCTAGGCATGCCCCGTCCTACTTACAGGATTACTATTGCAATCTTAGTCACTCTTCCGACATTTTTAATTCTTCTGGCCCTGTGCCATATCCTATACAAGCATATCACTCTCTTGAAGCTTTGGCTCCTGAATACAGATCCTACATCCTTAGCATCAGTGCTGAACAAGAACCTGTGACATATCAGCAGGCTGCTGATGCCAGCAAGCTATGCAGCTTGAGTTGGCAGCCTTAGAGGCCACACATACCTGGGACATTGTTCCCTTGCCACTGGGTAAGCAGCCTATTGGCTGTAAGTGGGTTTACAAGGTCAAACGCAACGCAGATGGCTCCATTGAGAGATATAAAGCCAGGCTTGTGGCTAAGGGGTACACCCAGCAACCAGGTATAGATTATGTTGATACCTTTTCCCCTGTGGCCAAAATGACTTCTGTACGTCTACTTTTGGCTTTGGTATCTGTGAATCATTGGCATGTGCATCAATTAGATATCAATAATGCCTTTCTTCATGGTGATCTATATCAGGAGATTTATATGGAGTTGCCTCAAGGTGTTCAGTCATCCATCCCTAATGCAGTTTGCAGGCTTCAAAAATCTCTTTATGGACTTAAACGAGCCAGTAGACAATGGAATGAAAAGCTTACTTTGTACTTACTGTCTCAGGGTTATACACAGTCTAAAAATGATTACACCTTGTTCACTAAAAGAGCTTCAGATTCTTTCATAGCTTTGCTCATTTATGTTGATGACATTATTGTAGCTAGTGATTCATTATCTCATATTCAACATCTGAAAGAGCATTTGCATTCTACATTTCAAATCAAAGATTTAGGTGTTCTTAGATATTTTCTGGGGCTTGAAGTGGCAAGGTCTCAGGGGGGTTTATGATTTGTCAAAGAAAATATGCACTGGAATTGTTAGAAGAGACATGTTTTTTGGCAGCTAAACCCGTTTTGACACCTATGGAGCAGAATCTAAAACTGGAACATAATGATTCAACTTTGTTTTCAGATGTGTCTTGTTACAGGAGGATTATTGGCAAGTTATTGTATCTTACTATTACAAGGCCTGATATTTCATATGCTGTCCAACAATTAAGCCAGTTTTTAGATTGTCCCACAGAAATGCATATGAAGGCTGTTCATAGGGTGCTTAGGTATCTGAAGGGTAGTCCTGGTCAAGGACTGTTGTTTCCTAGCACAGGTTCAAAATTGCTTAAGGCTTATTCAGATTCAGACTGGGGTGGGTGTACTGAAACCAAGAGATCTGTTACAGGGTATTGTATGTTCTTTGGTGATGCTCTGGTGTCTTGGAAAGCAAAGAAACAAACTACAGTGTCAAGATCCTCTTCAGAGGCTGAGTACAGGTCACTTGCTGCAGCTACTTGTGAAGTACAGCGGTTGCTATATCTGTTAAAGGACCTGGGGGTAGAACAGAAAGAACCTGTGGAGCTGTTTTGTGATAATAAGAGTGCCATATATATAGTAGAAAATCCAGTGTTTCATGAAAGAACAAAACATATAGAAGTGGACTGTCATGTAGTCAGAGACAAGTTTCAAGAAGGGGTGATTAAGCCAATGCCAGTCAAGACTGAGTTTCAGGTGGCTGATTTGTTTACTAAGGCATTGAGTTCATAGAGACTGCAATTTCTGACTTCTGCTTTAGGGGTTTGCAACATTTACAAGAAGTCAGAATTGAGGGGGGGGGGGTGTTGAAGATACAGATGAAGATAAGAAGAAGAAGCAGTCTGTGATATAATCAGATGACATTGGCACGCATGGCACGGTTGTGTGCATGGCACGCTTAGTCTTGGCACGCATGGCACGGTTGGCGTACATGGCACGATTAGTCTTGGCACGAGTGGCACGGTTGGTGTACATGGCACGCTCAGTCTTGGCACGCATGGCACGGTTGGCGTACATGGCACGATTAGTCTTAGAACGCATGGCAAGGTTGACACGGTGGCACGCTTGGTGACTTGCCTGAGAATTCTGCAGCAGAAGCTACTGCTTCAACATTAAACCGACTTACTTCTCACGTGTTAATTTTAGTTTCTAGATAGTTCCTTAGATTAGTATAAATACAAGTAATGATTGTACTACTAATGAGAAGAGCATAATAAAATTTCTGATTCATTCTTCTTTTTTGAAGACATTCAACTTTGGCGCCAGAGCATTCTTTGCTCGTCATTTGATTTCTTCTTTCACAATTGTTCTTAGTTCATTATACATTGATCAATTTGATCGTTAGTTTTGAATTTCACACGAATTTTGACAGTTTCTGTGTCTTGAACACATAACTTCAAAGTCAAAAAACAGCAACCTTACGAGTAGTACCAATGCCCGCTCTTGTGGTGAAGTGTAAAATTAAACATGGAATATTGATACATGAACTACTTTTCCTATGTGTCGTTATATTATCCGTAATGATCAGCTATCAAGATATCTGTGTACTTTATCTAAGGTTGACATAAGCTTTTGTACTATCAAGATATATGTGTAGTTTATCTAAGGTTGACATAAGCTTATACAAATGATACCATGTCCGTATATAAGGGGGGAAAAACCTATCCAAAGCAATACAAAAACAACACTACTTGATTGTCTTAGGAGTTCTCGTCTATGGCGGGGTATGAGATGTTCGAATGTACGTAACCATACTTATGTGTTAGAAATAAAAAGAAGTTGTTTTTCAGTGATCCATAATAAAAATTGCGTTAAGTTATGTCGAACAACGCTACAAAACAATGAACTCTACAAATTTTAACACGTAATATGAATTTCTTTTCTTTTCCATTTTGCCACATATGTTTGGTTTGACATGTATAAATAGCTTTAGTTCGTACGCCATGAAAAAGTAACCTTCACATGCCCCATATACCTCTCTACAAGACAAAACCAGGAAGGAAAGGGGGCGAGGGGTGGGGGGAGTTAAAATAATTTGTAAGATGTTTCAAATTATCAAAATGTAAATTTACAACTATAAAAGTAAATAATATATATATACTATAACTTCAAAGAGTAGACCTGATGACATGTGTGAACTTGGCTGTGTCAAATATGACCGCTAGATCATACTTCATTAGTAAATTATTTACATATTTTCTAAGAAATTGTAAGCGAATGCATGACTTTTACTCGTTTCTACTTTATCATCAATTTTATTACTATATTTGTCAGGCACACACACATAAATATAATATAGAGAGACAAACGCACACATATATGTATATACACGTACACACAGATGTGTGTGTATATATATTTGAGTAGTTTTTTGTAGACTTATCATATATATTGATCATGTGCATATTTTCTTTCGGAAGCTACTGGTAGCTTTTACGTATCAAGGATCAAGTCATTCCATAAATTCGTTACCTGAAAAGAACAGTTTCTTTTAGACAAAAGATATAGTATAAAGTGACTATCTTTTGAATTTTTTTTTTTTGAAAGGCAGATCTTTTAATGCTTTGAATATATAAAAGTCTCTAGGCTCGCCGTAGGACAAAACCTGAGTGTGTCTATGAGGTCTTTTGATGCATAAATTATAAGGTAATCGTGAGATATATTTTAATAGAAAGAAAAAAGGCGATACACAAAAATTTCATTCATAAAAAGGAACATGAATTTTTTTACCACCAACCATCATCATCATACCAGTATATCTCAACGACAGCAAAAGCTATCGTTATGACCTGCGGAGGGTGAGCGGCAGGCAAACAATACCTCTATCCCTAGAGATAGAGAGTTTGCTTCCAGTGATACCCCAAGCTCTGGCTGTACCTGCATAAATGACACAATAATAGGAATATGACGTGCTAGTGTGCTAGTGGGCAAATTCTGTAAATACACCTACGAAGCTCCCGATATAAAAATGGTCATAGACGTGTATATATGTACATATAATGCAAGACAAAAAATGCAAAAATCTACCCAAAGCGTAGATAATATCTAAGCCCCTAAGAATACTCTAAGGTGCTCTTATATTTTGTTTAAACCTCATTAACATTAATTCTCTTCCTCCATGAACTCCTATCCTTTACCATGTCCTCGAAGAGGTGCAAATCTAATAGGTCATGCCTAATCCGCTCATTCCAAGTCAGTTTGGGCCTCTCTTTACTCCTCTTCCCCTCTACAATGAGGCTTTCGACTGCTCTGACAGGCGACGTTGTCTGTCTCCTCTTGACATGTCCAAACCATGCTAGTCTCCACTCTCTTATCTTATCTGCTATACTAGTCACCCCTAACCTTCCTAAAATACCTCATTTCTGATACGGTCTAGTCTTGTATGCTCACACATCTACCTCAGCATCTTCATCTCTGTCACTACCATCTTCTGTGACTGGGGCCTCTTGAAGGCTCAGCAATCTGTTCCATATAACATTGTCGGCCGCACTGCTGCCCTATAAATTTTTTTCTTTAATTTAGTTGGAAAATTCTTGTCACATAGCACCCCTGCGGCCGCCGTCTATCTACACCAGTCTGCTTGAATTCGGTGTGCTACATCACTATCTATGTCTCCATCCTGCTGTACGAATGACCCTAGGTACTTGAACTTACTTACCTGTGGTACCACCTGACCCTCAATGGTGAGCTTTCTATTCTCACCGTCCACTGCGCCGCTAAAGTCGCAGTGCAGATACTCGGTCTTAGAGCGAGTAATATCTAAGTCTTTTCTCTCTAAAACCTCTCTCCACTGCTCTAGTCTCATACTCAGGGTATGTCTACTCTCTGCGACTAATACAATATCGTCAGCAAAAATCATACATCACGAAACTGACTCCTGGATTGGCTTTGACAACTCATCCAGTACAACTGCAAAAAGAAATCGGCTTAACGCAGACCCTTGATGGAGCCCTACCTCAACTGGAAAGAAGTTTGTATTCCCCACAGTCGTATGAATGGTTGTTTTCGTCCTAGCATACATATCCCTAATTATGTCTATATACTTCATAGGAACCCCTTTTGCCTCCATACTATCCCAGATCAAGTTACGTGGTACACTATCATACGCTTTTTCAAGATCGGTGAAAACCATACGTAGATCGCGCTTCTTCTCCCTATACTTCTCCATCAATCTCCTTAGGATGTGTATTGCTTCCGTAGTTGATCGTCCGGGCATAAAACCAAATTTGTTCACTGTAACCTGAGTTTCTCCCTTAATCCTAGTGTCGATTAATCTCTCCCATAACTACATAGTATGACTTAGCAATTTAATCCCCCTGTAATTCCCACAATATTGTGAATCTCCTTTTTTCTTATATATAGGAACCACAACGCTCCTTCTCCACTCATCTGACATTTTTTCTGTTTTGAAAATAAGGTTGAACAGATTAGTTAACCAATAATTCTCTTCCACTCCTAAACACTTCCAGGCCTCAATGGGTATGTTATTACCAACTGCCTTAGCTCTTCGCATCTTCTTAAGTTCTATCTTCACTTCTCCTTGTGTGATGCTGCGACAATCGTAAATATTATGTTGTTGTTTTTGTATAGTGATGCTTTCTCTTTCTTCGTGGTCAACCCTTACGCTGTTAAAAAGGTTGTAAAAGTATTTTTGCCATTGCTCCTTGATGTATTGTTCTTTGACTAAAACATGTCCATCTTATCTCTTTATAAACTTCACGACTCCTAAGTCTTGCTTCTTTTGATCTCTAGCTTTTGCAATCTTGAACATATCACACTCTCCGTTTTTTGTTTCTAATCTTTCGTACATCCTTTTATAGGCTGCCTTCTTCGCCTTTATCACTGCCTTCTTCGCCTCTTTCATAGCTGTTTTGTAGTTCTCCCTCACTCTCACTTTCTCCTCCCCGTCTGTGCAGCTTAACACCTCTCTAAAACTTTTTTGCTTATTCCTTATTTTTTGTTACACATCCTCGTTCCACCACCATGACTCTTTATGGTCCTGTTGTTACCCCAAGAGTTTCCCGTGTCGCCTGGGTAATGGTAGTTTCCATAGCCTCCCACATCTGGTTTATGTCCTCAACTGTTGAATTTGATGTCGCCGAGATGACCTTATCTCTAAATATATTAATTTTTTCGTTCTTCAAACAACCCCATTGAATACTAGATGGTAATTTTCTAACCCTCGTGCTCAGCTTTTGGTTCAAGATGATAACTACGTAAGCGATGTTGCGTCACTGCTGTCTCCCCTAGTATAACCTTGCAGTCACTCCACATTTGTCGGTCGTCACATCTCATCAGAAAATAGTTGATTTGCGTGTTACGTCCTCCACTACTAAAATTGATCAAATGTGATTCTTTTTTTCTTAAAGAACGAGTTTATAGTACCTAAGTCGTGGACAACGGCAAAGTCTAGCAAATATCTACCATGCTCGTTTCTATCTCTATAGCCAAACCCGTCATGTGCCGATTGAAAACCATCGGTATCCTTTCCAATGTGGCCACTAAAATCACCTTCTATACAAATTCGTTCCTCCCTAGGACGTAGTATGAGGGGAGAGGTCGGATGTACACAAACATACTCATATCTTAGAAACACACAGAGATTGTTTACCGATCACCCATAATGAAAATTGCGTCAAGTTATGTCGTTCAACTGTTATTTCACAATATAAGATGCACACACAACTTAATAGGAAATGTATTATCGTAAAATACCCCGCGCGAGCCACTTTTTCTAATGCTTGTTTCTATACCGTATTGCTTGTAGCAGCATTAATTAACATATAATAAGTTGACTTATTCATAGCTAATTATTGTTTTTTTTAATGCCGTGATACAGCTCGTCGACCTCTACAATGAGGAGAATCGCATCTATTAATTTTGTTGGTGAAAATTTGTTTCTTCCCCCCTCGAATATTTTCGGCAGAACAGGAGGAAAAAAGATATATTAGGGCATCAATTTTGATGTTTGTGCCGTTGATATGGTCAAGTTGTATGTATTTTTTTTTCATGAAATCTTATTCAAAGTGTTTTAATGTTCTCCGTAATTGATTTGTTGTTAAAGCAAAATATTAAGCTGCCGTTAAAACATTACTAAACACAAATATATTAAGCAAATACATATATTTTTCTTCTTTGAAAGGAACTAATGACATACTCACTGCCATTTTTCCAACAAGCATTGAAATTCGTTATAAAATAAAAATAAGTGATGATAAATATTATTTTCTTTTGATTAATATCATTTTATAGCTACTTTTATATTTTACTTTCACAATGTGATATGATTATTGTTTGTTATTTTTTTCAATGCGAGGACCTTGAAAAAGTTTAAATGCTTATCCAAACCAGCAAGAGTAATCAAATCTTTGAGGGAACAAAAAGTTTTATATTCAATGTGGTGTGTGATTTTAATCTACATTAAAAGTGATACAACTTGTTCATTGTAATGATCTCTGTGATAGTTATACTTTGTATTTATTTTGATCTATTGATTTCCCAATATATATACATAATTATATATATATATATACATAATTATATATATATATATATATATATATATATATTACTTATGTTAGCTGTCGATTCGCTTATACATTTACAAAATACAACTCACCTGGGACAAAAGTTTGGAAAACTCCATCCGTTTGTCTTCAAACAAAATGGTTATGTCAGAAAGTTGTATAGCATTTTTTACGTGATATTGCCACCAGCTCTTGTATGTCCACGTGATGTAGACATAATATTTTGATATATGATAGGTTTAAAATTACAAATATCTTTTAACCTTTTTACGTTTCAACAGTTCTACTGCAAAATAAATTGGCACATCAAATCTGAATGTTCTCTATTCCAGCATCCTAATTTATAGAGTTACAATTGGAAAGATAAATCCAAGCTAATCTAATCACTACCAATTAGGACAATAGATATGTACAAATCAAATCAATTACAGATATACACTACTTATGGAGAATCAATCAGATCGCCAATCAGATAAACACAGATACACCCTCTGTCTCTATCCAATTGTCGAGCTGGACAGCCTCCGCAGGTCAACTCGGCCAACAGGGAAGCATAAGTTAGGTAGGTCAGCAGAAGGTCAGCGCAGCTCAGGTCAGCACCAGCTCAAGTCAGCTCGGTCATCTTAACTCGGTCGTACACCCCCCCTCCTCAAGTTGGCGTGTGGAGTTTGGAAACGCCCAACTTGAATAGAAGAAACCGAAACTCCCTAATGCCGAGAAACTTGGTCAGAATATCGGCAAGTTGATGGGAAGTGAAAACATGCAGGGGACGGATGAGGCCGTCCAGAACTGCATCCCTGAAGAAATGACAGTCAACTTCGATGTGCTTGATGCACTCATGAGAGACAGGATTGTGCGCTAGATTTAAAGTCGATTGACTGTCCGTGAGGACTATGATCGTGCCCTTAGGTGGAGCGCAGAAGAAGCGAAGAAGACCGAGGTGCCATTTAAGTTCACAATGGTATACGCCATCGCGTGATATTCCGCCTCGGCTTAAGACTAGGAGACTGTAGTTTGTTTCTTAGTCTTCCAAGAAATGAGCCCTACGCTGAGCTGAATAAAGCACGCAGTAAGAGAGCGGTGAGTTAGAGGAGAACTAACCCAATCAGGGTCACAGTAAGCAGTCAGGCGAAGGTTGTTGGCCGAAGGAAAGAGAATGCCTTGACCTTGATGACCCTTCAAACAACGAACAACTTTCAGAGCTGCATGCCAATAATCAGCATGCGGAGTCTGCATAAAGTAGGCTAATGTATGCATGGCGTAGGAATGCTCAGGACGAGTGACAGACATATACAATAGACTCCCAACAAGACGTTGATAGGGCAATGGGTCATCCAAGAGCGACCTACATGATTGAACTAGCTTGTGTTGTTGTTCAAGCGATGCAGCCGAAGGCTTGGAGGACATTAAGTCACAATCACCAATAGTATCTAGCGTGCATTTGCATTGTGACACCAAAATTGCAGCTCGGCTATGGGCCACTTCGAGACCAAGAATGTATTTGAGAGGGCTGAGATCCTTCATATGGAAGCAACGGCTTAGGTAGTCCTTAAGAATCTTCAAAGCAGGTGGGGAGTTACCAGCAATGATAAGACCATTGACATAAACAAGAAGATAAAGTTGAACAGGACCACGAATGTTGAAGTATAGAGAATAATCAGAACAGGATTGAACAAACCTGTAAGTCCGCAGTGCGTCAGAGAACTTAGGGAACCAACATCGAAGAGCCTGTTTAAGCCCATACAATGATTTGTGAAGTCAACAAACCTTAGTGGGGTCTGATGGAGCAAATCCAGGGGAGGCTTTATGTAAACTTCATCGTGAAGGTCACAATGGAGAAAGGCATTGCTAACATTCATATGACGTGGTAAACTGTAGGGTAGCAGCAAGCGTGAGAAGGACGCGAACAGTGACCATTTTAGCTGTGGGAGCAAAAGTCTCTGTATAGTCAATGCCCTCAATTTGGCGATTGCCATGGATAAAAAAGACGTGCTTTGTAGTGTTCGATAGTGGCATCCAAGTTGTATTTGATCTTATAAATCCATTTACAGCCAATAGCGCGCTTCCCCGGTGGTAACATCTTAAGAGTCAAAGTGTGGCTGTCTTCCAAGGCTTGAATCTCGGACTGCATGGTCATACGCCATTCAGGGTGTTGAACTACTTGAGAATATGTTTGGGGCTCTACATAAAATATGATGGCAGCAAGAAAAGCCTGCGGGTGGGCGAAAAGCGTGAGTATAAAGAAAGTTATGAATAGAGTACCAAGTACCTGAATAAGGGGGTGGTGTGTTTGAGGTGGCCGAGGGGCTATACTTAACTAAGTTCAATTCATAATCTGCAAGTCAAGCAAGAGTTTTCTTCAGTCGATGACCTCGGCCAAGTGTTGGAGTCGAGGGCCGAGGTGTCAGCTCGGTCTGCTCAGGCTAAGCTGCTCTACTGATGTCCGCTGAGCAGGAAGCTTAGGGGCCAATAAAAGCTCAGTCAGTTGCGTCATCGGTGACCAACGGGGTAGATGTCGAGGTGGGAGGCAGCTCGGCCGAGGTGGAGGGCAGCTCGGCCGAGGTGGAGGGCAGCTCGGTCGAGGTGGGATCAACAAAGAGAAAGTCTCAACAAAGGTGGTATTTTGAGTGACATAGATTTCATGTTTGGCAAGATCATACACACGCCAACATTTCTAACCAGTCGGATATCCAATGAAGACGCAGTTGCGGCTTCTGCTCTGAAATTTATCGCCTCGCCATTGATTATTATGGACATGGCACAAACTTTCAAACACTCAGGGATGTGCATAGGTCGAGGACTTACCAAACAATACCTCATAAGGAGTCTTCCCGCTGGGCACAACAGGTGGAGTCCTGTTGATGAGATAAGACAGTGAACACACATTCACCCCAAAAAGAGAGTGGAAGATTGGCTTTGAAACATAATGCTCGAGCAATATTCAGAATATGGCGACGTTTGTGTTCGACTCGACCATTTTGCTATGGAGTGTAGCGAATAGAGGTCTAATGGAGAACACCATGTTCAGTGCAGAATGAGTGAGGAAAGGATAATTCAGAGCCATTATCACTGTGGAAAATCTTAATTTTCCATGCAAACTGTGTTTTGGTCATTGCAAAGAACTGACGGACAACTGAGGCAACATAATCTTTGGTCGTGAGAAGATACAACCAGACCATGTACAATCGATCATCGATAAAAGTCAGAAAATAAGATGCATCACACAATGTTTTCTCACGATAAGGTCATCATAAGTCACAATGAATTAAGTCAAAGCACTACTCAGCTAACGTTTTACTATGGTCAAAGGGCTTTTTTATTTGTTTTGCCTGATTACAAATTTCACATTGAATATCCATATTTTTATTACAAGAAAAATCATTGTTACAAAGCAATTGCAAAATACCACTAGACGGATGACCTAGTCGATTATGCCATAAAGTATGGTCAGCCTCTACCCCCAAGAAGCAAGTCATCTTGATAGGAGGAGCACCCAAAATGCTGGTCAGCTTGACAGAGTGACCCCTCAGCAAGTATAGCCCATCAGTCAGCTCTCCTACTTTAATCATCGTCCTGGCATGTCGGTCTTGTATCACATAACTATCTTTAATAAACTCAATAACGCAATCACTATTAATCAACAATTGAGACACTGATTACAAATCGCATGTCAAGCGAGGCACAAACAACACTTTGTCAAGCACAAGATGAGGATTGATACGCATCACCCTTTCGCAGACTGCTTGTGTTTAAGTTCCATTGGGCAGCCGCATAGTGCGTGGAAGAGTTGATGAACAAGTGTGTAAAAAAGGAGATATTACCGGTCATATGATAAGAGGCGTCTGAGTCAATTATCCAAGTGGAATTCAGACACTTACCACTTAGCCGTTCAGAAGACATTTGCTTACGAACATTGAACGCCTGAAGGACAGTGTTCAAGTCCTCGTCAGTCAATCCGACAAAAGGGCCTGGGTCGCAGTGGACTTACCCGCGGATGCTGAGTGGGACAAGGCCAGAGCTGAAATTTATTTTAGATGAGCAGATGTGCCACATGTGCTCTGTTTGATGCGTGGCATTGTCTTTGGGCGAACCTCCACCAGTCTGGATAGCCCACCAACTGAAAATATGCACGGACTTTATGGCCTTTTCTGTGTCAGTGGGAGCAAATCACGTCAGCTTTGACTGACCTGCGGTCACTTCCTTGTTTTGCAGTGACGGTCACTACAAAACTAGCCACAGCAGGGGTCTCCTTCATATTCACAATCGAGCCACGACTCTCTTCTTGCACTATCATGTGGTAGAAGAGATTTAAGGAAGAAAGAGGGTCTTGATTTAGTATGGAGGAACGTACCATTCGGTATGTTAAATCTCCTAACCCCATAAGAAATTTGTGGATCTTATCCACCTCCTTCCGTCGAGCAAGAGTCTTTTGAAGATCCTATGTGCACGAGACAAATGAACAGATCGGAAGGTCATCATAGTCCTTCAGCTCGTCCTAGATTTTCTTCAGTTTTCCGTAATAAACCATCACGAAATCGCCATTCTGTTTACAATTTGCGAGGGTCCTCTTCAACTGTTGGACCTTCGGTACATTCATTACAGCGAACCGCTGCTTTATATCATCCCACAACTCCTTTGCATCTTCGGCATAGGAGATGGTGCGAAGGCCGGGTTCTATTATGTCCTGGATCCAGGCAACAATCATAGAGTTAACCGGCTCTCAATCATCTAGGTCGAGGGAGCCTTCTGCAGGTCGTCGGATAGTGCCATCAAGGAAGCCAAACTTCCTGTGGGCCAGTAGGGAGCCACGGATTGCCCATTCCAATTCTTCATAGTTAAGTCCAGTCAACTGGACTGGAGTGATAAGCAATTCCGGGTGATCCCCAAAATAGAGATCATACGGGTAAGCAGTTTTCTTAGTTTGAGAAGTGGAATGAAGAAGTGGCTAAGATGATTCAGCCTCCATAGTGAGAAGGCGTGCTGGGTTGTTCAGACGGATGGAGTCAAACCTCACTCTGATACCATGTAAAATAAATTGGCACTTCACATCTGCCTTTTCTCTATTCTAGCACTCCCATTTATAAAGTTACAATTGGAAAGATAAATCCAAGCTAATTTAATCACTATCAATTAGGACAATATATATGTACAAATCAAATCAATTACAGATATATAGTACTTATGGAGAATCAATCAGATCGTCAATCAGATAAACACATATACACCCGCCGTCTCTATACGATTGCCGAGCTGGACAACGTCTGCAGGTCAGCTCGGCCTCAACAGAGAAGCATAAGTTAGACAGGTCAGTAGAAGGTCAGCTCAGCTGTAACATCTATTATTCCTATGACACATCGACAAAGAAATAGACGAAAAGCCATGCTGTCCATTGGATCAGATTAAGAAATGAGGGCCAGGATGATGACTTGGTTAATTGGCAGTTAGCAGGATCTGTTCCAGTATATGTCACGTGGGTGCTGAGGACGATGCACGTAGAAGATTGCAGCAGGATGAAGTGATCAGAGGAAGGAGAAGGAGACTGTTGGAGGTAGACATTTTAAAGGAGTGAAATGACTGTTATGCCCTTTATGTAAAAGCCATTAAATGAGAATAAGTGAGGGTAATATGGTCATTTTTACACAGTTTTCTTCTTCTTCCCAATTGTATAAAGCAAGCGATTGTACAGGTGGTTATGCCATACGAAGTTTCAAGAATTCATTCCATACATTGCTCCTTGTGTTATGTGCTTTATTCCAATTAGATTTAGTGTCTATTTCTTTTGATTACCGTGATCAATTTAACATACTATCAGAGCAATTATATTGATCACCATGTGATATTTTGCTTGCTTGTTCTGGTACACTCCTTTGATCAGCATAAATCATAGAGTGTGCATGATTTGTTTTGATTTCTTGATATTCTTACATTTTTTGATCAAGAAATTTTGATATTGTAAGTCAATAGCTATGGCTTCCACTTCCAGAAGTCAAAGAGTTACTAGCTCACATACCACTGAGAATCCTATTAGCAATCCATTTTATCTACATCCGAATGATAGTCCAGCAATTATATTTGCACCACCTCCGTTAAATCCTCACAGTTATCACTCATGGAGTATAATATTTCAAATGGCGTTGATAGTGAAGAATAAGATTGGATTTCTTTGATGGATCCATACAGCAATTGATGGCGAATGATCCGCAGTATTAGGCATGGATAGAGGTAAACTCAATGGTTCATTCCTGGATTATAAATAGTGTAACGCCTTCTATTACAAAGAGTGTTATGTGGTATGATAGTGCATTTAAAGTTTGGAATGATTTAAGGAGAAGATACGGTAGTGGAGATGCCTTTAGGCTCTCGGATCTGCGTAAGAACATTTATGGAGTTAAACAGGAAGGTGATTCTTTGAATGATTATTTTACCAAAGTGAAAGTGTTGTGGGAAGAAATGATGATATTAAGGCCTATTCGAAGGCATGTGTGTCATGGATGTAGGTGTGATGTAGGGGTTAAAATGCAGGAATGTGTTGAAAATGAATACGTGATAATATTCTTAAAAGGTTTGAATGAGGAATTTAATCCTGTTAAGTCACAAGTTTTTGTGATGTCTCCTATGCCTAAGATTGATGTTGTGTTTCCAATGGCACTAAATTATGAGAGAAAGATGAATGGTTTAGGCAATCAAAGCAGTTTTAACAACAGTCCATCTACACTGTTGGCGTAATAACTTGATGGTAGCAGGATGGTTTCTAACGCTGGTGTGAATGTTCAGTCGAATGGAGGTGGAGATAACGGTTATAGAAGAGGTAGTGGAAGGGTTTTCCCTGATGGCATGAAGAGACCAGTGTGCACCCATTGTGGAATTATTGGGCATGTAGAGCAAAGGAGTTATCGAAAGCACGGGTATCCTCCGGGCTATAAGCCAAGAAGCCAAGAAAATATGGTTGAAGTGATAAGAGAAGAGTGTGAGGCTTCTCAAAATGATGGAAGTGGTGAAATGTGTCAAGCTCCACTGCTCACGCCAGACCAGGCACAAAGGCTTATGGCTATGTTATGTGTGAATGATGGAAGGAGTGCTGGAGGTTAGAGAACAGTGATGTTTGCTCTCTGGTAAGGATGAAGGTAAATGTCATTCTAATAATCTAAATGTGTGGATACTAGATTCAAGTGCCACGGATCGTTTAGTTTATAATCCCAATTTGTTTCATTCTTATAAGACAATTCATCATGTGTCCATCAAATTGCCAAATAATTTCTCAGCCTGAGCCACGCTTGTTGGATTAGTCATTTTGAATCCTTTCTTGACTATTCATAATGTCTTGTATATTCCCTCCTTTGCTTATAATCTTTTGCCTATCAGCAAATTATTGTCTATTCCTTCTTTTCTCATTAAGTTCTTTGGAAATTCATGTGTTATTTAGGATTCTGTGTCCCAGAAGGCGATTGATTCAGCTAGGCAGCTCAAAGGCCTACACTACCTGCATAGGGCTCCTAAACAAGCAGTAGTATCTCCTAGCTGTTTGTCTACTGTTTCTTATTCTTCGTTGTTGTGGCATTACAGATTAGGCCGCGCTTCAATTCCTAGAATAAAAGAGATACAAAAGCTTGACAAGTCTGTACATATTCGTGAGAATGTATCAGAATGTACTGTGTATCCTTTAGCCAAAACGAAAAGAAGTCATTTTCTTGTTTCTGAGCCTTTTTCCAAATCTTCCTTTGATCTTTTGCATATTGACATCTGCAGTCCTCATAAGTACCCAACTGTCTATGGCCAACGCTATTTTCTCACCATTGTTGATGACTATACTAGATACACTTGGGTGTACTTACTCAAACAAAAATCAGAAACTAGAAATGTTATTCAAAGCTTTTGTCAGTATGTGCATAATCAGTTTGATAAGAACATAAAGTGTATTAGAAGTGATAATGGTCAAGAGTTTAAGATGGACCATTTTTTCATGACTAAAGGTATTATACACTAGACGACATGTGTCAACTCTCCCATAGCAGAATGGAGCAGTTGAACGCAAACATTAACATATTCTTAATACAGCTAGAGCCCTCAGGTTTCAGTCACATATTTCTATCTGCTATTGGGGATTTTGTATCCAGTATGTTGTGCACATTATTAATATTCTACCTACACGATTGTTGCAGTAGTGTACAACTCATGAATGTCTGTTTGATTCAATGCCACTGTATAGAAGTCTCAAAGTCTTTGGGTGTATGGCTTATGCCAGCAATACATCTTCGCAGAAAACAAAATTTGAACCTAGAGCCATTACTTGTGTTTTTCTTGCAATACTTTATCATAAAAAGGGGTATTTTCTTTTGAATCTCAATACAAAGAAAGTGTTTGTGTCTGGAGGTGTTCAATTTCATGAACACCTTTTTCCTTTTGCATCTGACTCATAAATGAGTAATTCACCAAGTGTCGATTCTGATAATCCATATTCAGCTAACAAGTTTCTTTCTTCTGATACACTTGAACATTTGGACACAATCAGATAATACATCTCATATACCAAACCATTCCTCTCCTATCACTCTCATCCCTCAAGAGTCTTCTGAAAGTTCTCATACTGCCTCAGACCACTCCAGTTGCACTGATAATTTGAATGGTACTGACTCTATTGTCTCTCCCCATGATACTCATCCTTGTACTGGGACAGAGATTCATTCGCCCTTGTCTCAGCCTGACCTCAATAATAATCACAGATCAAACAGAATTAAGCATCCCTCAAGCTATCTGCAAGATTTTATTGTAACCTCTTGTCTTCTTCAGTTGATACCTCTAAGCTACCTCAGCAAACACATAGTGTTCCTTATCCTATTGAGGATTATATTACTTTTGATTCACTGACACCTAAATTTATATCCTATGCTCTTAAGATTAGTGTGTTATAGGAGCCTACATCATATCAAGAGGCAGCCGTATCTGTTTACTGGTTGAAGGCAATGGAGTTAGAGTTGTTGGCTCTTGAAGCCAACAACACTTGGTCTTTGCTGACTTTACCTTCTAGTAAGAAACCCATTAAGTGTAGGTGGGTTTAGGATTAAATATAAGCCTGATGGAAGTGTAGAAAGGTATAAAGCCAGGCTTGTGGCAAAGAGATTTACAAAGCAATTAGGAGTTGATTACACAGATAATTGTTCCCCAGTTGCCAAATTGATCACTGTTAGGTTGCTTATGGCAGTCTCAGCACAGAAATAGTGGTATGTGCATCAATTGGATGTAAACAACGTATTTTTACATGGTGACCCGAGCCAAGAGATCTACATGACATTACCAGAAGGAGTCAGTGGATGTAGAGCTGATGTTGTATGCAAGCTTCATAAATCACTTTATGGACTAAAGCAAGCAAGCAGAGAATGGAACTTGAAACTAACTAAGTTCCTTACTGGACAGGGATACACGCAGTCAAAGAATGATTACACAATGTTTATAAAGAAGACAAATAGCCCCTTCTTGGTTCTTTTTGTTTATGTTGATGACATAATTCTAGCTGGTAACTCAATGTCACATATTACTGCCCTTAAGGATTCTCTACATCAGGCTTTTAAGATCAAAGATTTAGGTCTTTTGAAATACTTTCTTGGCATAGAGGTGGATCAGTCACAAGGGGAGATTGTAGTATCACAGAGGAAATATGCCTTTGAGCGATGGAACATGCAGGTTTTTTAGTTGCAAGGCCTGCATGCAGTCCAATGGAGCAGAATCGAAAGCTGGCTCATGGTGATTCAGAGTTCATAGAAGAAGTGTCTAGTAATAGGAGACTCATAGGGAGATTAATATACCTCACTATAACTAGGCTAGATATTTCTTTTGCAGTGCAGCAATTGAGTCAGTTTCTTGATGCCCCTGTGCAATTACATCTTAAAGCAGCACACAGATTGTTCAGATACGTGAAAGGGACAGAAGGCCAAGGTTTATTTTATCCCAGCAGTGGTGCATTGGAGTTGAGAGGATTTGCATACTCGGATTGAGCAGGATGTGTTGAGACAACGAAATCTTTTACAGGTTACTGTGTTTTATTGGGTGAATCACTGATTTCCTCGAAGGCCAAGAAACAAAGTATTGTGTCTAAGTCTTCCTCTGAAGCAGAGTACAGAGCCTTGGCAATGGCAATGTGTGAGGTGTAATGGTTGGTGTATTTGTTACAGGACCTTGGCATCAAACAACTTTAGCCAGCTATGTTGTTTTGTGATAACAAGAGTTCTATATATATTGTGAAAAATCCGGTGTTTCATGAGAGAACAAAGCACATTGAGATTGATTGTCACATTGTGAGGGAGAAGTACCAACAAGGAGTTATTCACCTCATGCCTGTCAAAATCAGAATACCAATTAGCAGATGTTTTTACTAAAGCTTTGGATTCAGTAACACTATGAAACCTGACCACTGCTATGGGTGTTTGTAATGTATTCAGCAAGTTAGGTTTGAGAGGGTGTTACGGGAAGTGATGAAGTGCATGAGGAAGGAGATGGCACAGTCCGGATGAAGGCGGTGTCAGTGCAATGCTATCCATTGGATCAGATTAATAAATGAGGGCCAGGATGATGACTTGGTTAATTGGCAGTTAGCATGATCTATTCTAGTATATGTCACGTGGGTGCTGGGGATGGTGCACTTGGAAGATTGCAGCAGGAGGAAGTGATCAGAGGAAGGGGAAGCAGGCTGTTGGAGGTAGATATTTTAAATGAGTAAAATGACAGTTATGTCCTTTATGTAAAAACCATTAGATGAGAATAAGTGTGGGTAGTATGGTCATTTTTACGCAGTTTTTTCTTCTTCTTCCCAACTGTATAAAGAAAGCGATTGTACATGCGGTTATACCATACGAAGTTTCAAGAATTCATTCCAAACATTGCTCCTCGTGTTCTCTGCTTTATTCCAATTAGATTTTTGTGTCTATTTTCTTTGATTACCGTAATCACTTTGACAGATCATTCTATTTGCAAAGCTTCTTTTAGTTTCAGACAAAAGTCGTGTGTCAGCCCATGCACTATTTGATAAAAAAAATTTCGCATATCTGTAAATAAGATCTTTGTAGATCATGGTAAGGCTGAAGCAAAGTTGGATATATGACATAAATTACGAGATAGGCTAAAACAAACAGAAACCTGAAGCAAATTTGTTCGTTCTTGTTATAGTTGGTAGATTCATTTTAACGACATTGACAAACGTTATGTCCGTTGACCATTCATTTTTTCCTTGGTCATCTCATATTTAAAGCTCTTTTGAATAGCGTTGTTATTTTCACATCTTTACGTTGATTCACTAGATTTGACTAAATGTTTTAAGTATTTCATTCGCTCCCTAGACTCGCTTATTTCATTGTTGTTGTTGTTATTATTACTATTTGGTTGATTTGAAACGAATCCCTTTTGAACAGGTTGGGTTTCTAAACTTTCGATTGACAGAATTAACTAGTTGGTGGGAAGTCTCTCTCAAATTGATCGATACAGCTTGACGTATGTTTTCTTGACTTTGGAATATGATGGAATAAAACAAAATGATTAACTAAATTGGCTTCGCTTCTTATATTGTGAAGTAATAGTTGATCGACACAATTTGACACAATTTTCATTACATTATAGGTCATCAGAAAAAAAACTGTGTTTCTAACACAAGAGTGTGATTGCGTACATCCGACCTCTTATACTTTGTCATAGTCGGAAGCCTCTAAGGCAATGAGGTAATGTTGTTGTTGTGGAAAGCCTCTCTCAACTTCATAAAGTCCAACTGGTTGATCTACAGTCCCAAAAAAGGCTTTTAAATCTTTTGGTCTAACTTAATTGGATTATCTCCAGATTCATTATTAGATTGACCACGCAAAAAACGATACTGAACATTTTTTTTTGAAGAAAAGTATAACATTTTCAAATGTACATTTCAACTTGACTTATCAATCCGTAATCATCAATTAGAATTGATTTGCAAGATTGTAGAACCAATAAAAACAGTTTACCAAACAAATTCTCGATTATTACATCAGAAAAAGATTCAAAAGTCTATATAACTGGTAAGATGTGTTGAAGATCCAACCGTGTGTCAAGACATCAGCATGCCAAAGGCCAACAGCGTGCCAAGTGCCAGCAGTGTGTCAAGGGAGGAGTGTGCCAAGGGCCAACAGCGTGCCAAGGTAGGAATGTGCCAAGGACCAATAGCGTGCCAAGTTGGCAACGTGCCAGAAGACAACGCGCATGCCAAGTGTGTTGACGAAGGAAGGAGTAATGAATCAGTGGCAATTACGAAGAGTGAGGAACACGTTATCATTAACAATAAGGTGATGGATAAAGCGCGTTAGAAAGTTGCAATGGTACAACTTGGGGCAGCTACCATCGAAGCTCAGCTGAGGAAGGAGTGAGGCGGTTATGTGAATGATTAGTCAAGAATGTCCTTATGAATAGGATGTTAGTTAGGTGTAGCAGAGGTACTATTTCGTAAAATTGTATGTGGCGGTTATTTCTATTGTATATATGAACGATGTAGTTGATTGAATGAAGTATGAAGAAAAAGTTGTCTTCCTGCAACCATTCGGTTTTTCTCTCTGAGCTCTGCATCTATTTTTTTTCAGTAACTCTCATTGTTTCTTGCTCTTTCGCAAATGATGTGTGTCATTAGATTGATCATTTGCAAATTTAACATGGTATCAGAGTCATGCTCTATTTGATTTCATGCGATCAGCGAAATCATTTCAATTGCTTTGAATTCGTATCCTTCTTCTTCACAATTTTCTCGTGATTGATTAAATTCGTATCCTTCTTCTTCACAATTTTCGTTTGATTGATTGAGTGATGTCGACATCCAGTGTTCAAGTTGATCCTACGAAGGATCCTTTGTATGTTCATCCAAGTTATAGTCCATCACTTGTGTTAACACAACCACTGTTGTACTCTCATAATTACCACAATTGGTGCAGGAATATCAAGCGTGCACTGGAATCTAAGAATAAGATAGGTTCTTGGATGGATCGGTGGTGAAACCAGCAGAAGGTGATCTTAAGTATTCTGCTTAGATCAAGGCGAACAATATGGTAGTTTCTTGGCTTATTAATTCTTTTGTACCCCCTATTGCCCAAAGTGTTATGTGGATTGATGATGCCGTTGATATCTAGAAGGATCTAAGGCTGAGGTATGGTAATATCGATGCATTTAGACTCTCAGACTTGCAGGAAGAATTTTGTAGAATCAAACAAGACAACTTGTCAATAACTGAGTATTACACAAAATTAAAAGTTGTTTGGGAAGAATTAACAGTGCTGAAGGCCATTCCAAACTGTAAATGTGGTATATGTACATGTAACATTTCAAGTCAGATCACAAAATTTGTTGAGAATGATTTTGTAATCAAATTTCTAAAAGGGTTAAATGGTGAATTTGAGCCTGTTAAATCTCAAGTTCTATTGATGTCACCACTGCCAAATATTAATAGTACTTTTTCCATGTTTGTTAAATTTCAAAGGAAGGTAACGTACTCAGGAAATCAAGCCAGTTTCAGTAACAACCCCTCCAGTGTGATGAATGTGAATGGACCTCGTTTTGGAAATCAGGGAAACAATTTTAACAATCCCAAGTCCCAAGGAAGTTCTAAGCCCAAGGGAGGATATAAGAAAGGAGGTGTAATCCTCAGAGGTATTGTGTGGATAGCAACAGACGTCCCATATGCACATATTGTGGGTTGGTAGGACACACTATAGAGAAGTGTTATAAAAAGCATGGCTATCCACCTGGATTTAAGCCAAAACCACAACTCAATTGTGTTGGTGCAGATGAGGGAACGGAAAACCAGAGAGAGCTGACATATGGTGATCAACACTCAGCAGTGCTTCAATCCCAGATGGCTCAAGATCAAGGAGAATTATCTCAGAGCCAACCCATTATCACTCAAGAGCAGTACTCCCAGTTGATGAATATGTTGCAGGAGCACCAGAGCAGGGTGTCTCAGAAGATTGTAGGAGGTTCATTCAATGAGACCATTGAAATAAGTCATGTTGTGATGTCAGCAATGCAACAGGGCACCAAAGGTAACGATGCAGGTAAAGCATCACATAAGTATATTTCAACATGGGTGATAGACTCAGGTGCCACTGATCATATTTGTTGTAGCCTTTCCCTCTTTGATTCCTATATTCCTGTGAGTAGCCTGAGAGTAAGATTACCACACAATTCCTTTGTAGATGTCACACACACTGGTACAATCATTCTATCAACTTCTTTGATTCTCACTGATGTATTATTCATACCATCCTTCTCATTTAATCTCTTATTCCTCAGCAAAATCACCAAAAAAAATAACGTTTTTGTTTTGTTTCATTCTGATTCCTGTATGATATTTGATTAGAGGACCATGATGACAATTGGTTCAGCTAAAGTCAATAAAGGAATGTACCAACTTCTTGGCTTGGGAGAACAAGCCTTGGTAGAAAAAGAGTGTAGCAGACCGTATGTGGGTAACAACATGTTTTCTTCTACCTCAATAGCTGAACCAGGTGACCTATGCTTTCTATGGCATGCAGAATTGGGGCATATGTCTAATGTCAGGATAAAAGAAATACATAAAGCAAATCCTTGGGTCCCCTATTCAGATGCAAAAGCACCCTGTTCCATCTGTCCTTTGGCCAAACAGAAAAGAAAGCCATTTCCTGTTTCTTCCTCATTATCTCAGTCTATTTTCTCTTTAATTCATACTGATATCTGGGGACCCTATAGGCATCCCACAATGTTTCATCAGTGTTACTTTCTAACAATTGTGGATGATTACAGTAGGTTTTGTTGGGTATACTTGATGAAAAGCAAAACTGAAGTGAGGAATATAATTCAGAGTTTTTGTGCATATGTGTCTGTACAATTCAACTCTAGTGTAAAAGTTATCAGAAGTGATAATGGATTGGAATTTAAGATGAATGGATTTTATGCTTCTAAAGGTATAATCCATCAAACCAGTTGTGTATGTACTCCCTAACAAAATGGCATAGTTGAAAGGAAACAACAACACTTGTTGAACGTGGCTAGAGCAGTAAGATTCCATGCTGAATTACTTATACAATGCTGGGGATTTTGTATTCAGTACACTGCATATTTGATCAATATTACTCCCTCTCTAGTTATCTCTCAAAAAACTCCATATGAAATGCTTTATAATAAAACCCCATCATATCAACACATTAAATTTTTCCGTTGCCTTGCCTACTCTAAAGATACTAGACCTAATAAAGGAAAATTTGATCCTAGGGCCAGAAAGTGCGTGTTCCTTGAAATATCACATACCACCAAGGGATATGTACTTCAAGATCTTGAGTCCAAAGACATCATAATATCTAGAGATGTGCACTTTGAAGAAAGGATCTTTCCTATGTCAACCTCAAGTACCACAATTCCTCCAAAAACTGTCAGGCATATTTCTGAGTCCGAGCCTAACAATAATCCAGCCATGTTCAGTGCTGAACCTTTGACTCCTAACCATGTAAAGCCATCATCCACATCCAATGATCTTCCTCATTCACCTGGCATAAAACAAAGAAGTCCTAGTCAACAATTACCCTCAAATTCATCCAATCGTATTACTGAGACATTGCCAGTAGATTTGCCAACAACTGATGAGCACCCCATTACTGGCATTGACATCTGCTTGCCACTTACTTGTCTTTCTCGACCCATTCGAGAAAAACGTGTTCCAACCTATCTGAAGGATTATTGTTGCAACTATTTGACTATCCCTGTGCACAATTCCACTCTTTCAAAAACAAGTAGCCCACATCACCTTCACAAAGTCTTCTCCTTTGATCACCTGGCACCTAAGTATAGATCTTATGTTTTAAATACTAATGTGTTTGCTGAACCTAAGTCTTATTTAGAAGCAGCCAGTTCCATTGATTGGCAGCAAGCTATGCAGGTGGAGCTTAAAGCCTTGAAGGAAAATGATACTTGGACCTCAGTCCCTTTGCCTGAAGGTAAACAACCTATTGGTTGTAGATGGCTTTATAAGATCAAATACAAGCAAGACGGTACCGTGGACAGATATAAGGCCAGATTAGTGGCAAAGAGATACACTCAACAATATGGGCTTGATTATCAGGACACATTTGCGCCTGTAGCTAAGATGACCACTGTAAGATGTGTGCTAGCACTTGCAGCTAATAAAGGGTGGTATTTGCAGCAATTAGAAGTAAATAATGCCTTCCTTCATGGAGATCTCCATGAGGAGATATACATGAGTCCACCCTCAGGACTGGAACTACCTAGTAAGAATATGGTTTGTAGGTTACAAAAGTCATTGTATGGGCTTAAACAAGCAAGCAGGGAATGGAACTTTAAGTTGACAAAATATTTGGTTTCAGTTGGTTTTGTTCAGTCTAAGACAGACTACACACTGTTTTTGAAATCAACACCTGATTATCTATTGATATTGTTGGTTTATGTGGATGACATAATTTTGGCATGTTCTACCATGGATCCAATTCAACGAATTAAATCTCAGTTGCATGATGCCTTTAAGATTAAAGAGTTTGGTGACCTTAGATACTTCTTGGGGATTGAAGTAGCTAGGTCACAGGGGGGGTTAGTGTTGATCCAAAGGAAGTATACGTTGGAATTACTTGAACATACAGGTTTTTTGGGAGCCAAGCCTGTAAGAACACCTATGGAGATCAACCTGAAGTTAGCACATAATGATTCAGAGTTGATCAATGATATATCATCTTACAGAAGTCTAGTAGGGAAATTGATTTATTTGACAATCACCAGACCAGATATCTCATTTCCAGTACAACAATTGAGTCAGTTTCTTGATTGTCCCACAGTTAACCACTTGAAGGCTGCACATAGACTGCTCAGCTATTTGAAAGGGAGTGTAGGACAAGGGCTTTTATATCCAAGGAACACCAATCTGAAATTGAAGGCATATGTGGATTTAGACTGGGCTGGGTGTTCAGAGACTAGGAGGTCCACTACAGGTTTTTGTCTATTTCTGGGAGATTCATTGGTGTCTTGGAAGGCAAAGAAACATACCACAGTCTCCAAGTCTTCAGCTGAAGCAGAATATAGAGCCATGGCAAGATTGTTATATGAGGTTCAATGGTTGTTGTACTTAGCCGATGATTTGAAGTTGAGAGAGCAGAGACCAGTGGAAGTTCTCTGTGATAGTAAGAGTTATATACATATAGCTGAGAATCCTGTGTTCCATGAAAAGACTGAACATATTGAAATAGATTGCCACATCACTGGGGACAAGGTGCACGAGGGAACAATCAAGTTGATGCCTGTGCGTACAGACATGCAACTCGCAGATATGCTTACTAAGGCCATGGATTACAGAAGACAACAGGAGTTGTTGAATGCATTAGGAGTGATTAATATTTACTCCAAGCGTAGCTTGAGGGGGGTGTTGAAGATCCAACAGCGTGCCAAGGCAGTAGCGCGCCAAGGGCCAACAGCTTGCCAAGGCAGGAGCGTGCCAAGGGCCAGCAGTGTGCCAAGAGAGGAGTGTGCCAAGGGCCAACAGCGTGCCAAGTTGGCAATGTGCCAGAAGACAACACACGTGCCAAGTGTGTTGACGAAGGAAGAAGGAGTAATGAATCAGTGGCGATTATGAAGAGTGAGGAACATGTGATCATTAACAATAAGGTGATGGATAAAGCGCGTCAGGAAGTTGCAATGGTACAGCTTGGGGCAGCTACCGTCGAAGCTCAGCTGAGGAAGGAGTGAGGCGGTTATGTGAATGATTAGTCAAGAATGTCCTTATGAATAAGATGTTAGTTAGGTGTAGCAGAGGTCCTTTCTTGTAAAATTATATGTAGCGGTTATTTCTATTGTATATATGAACGATGTAGTTGATTGAATGAAGTATAGAGAAAGAGTTGTCTTCCTGCAACCATTCGGTTTTTCTCTCTGAGCTCTGCATCTATTTTGTTTCAGTAACTCTCATTGTTTCTTGCTCTTTCGCAAATGATGTGTGTCATTAGATTGATAATTTGCAAATTTAACAAGATGTTTAAAATCGTGAAGTAAAATCTTTTTTTTCCAAACATGGAGAGTGTCCTTATACCCAGTAGAATTCTATTTCCCCGACTTTACAACAACAACAATATCTCATTGTCTTAGAGGCTTCAGTCTATAGCGGCGTATGGAAGGTCATATGTATGAATCCATGCTCATGTGTTAAAAACATATAGAAGTTGTTTTCCGATGACCCATAATGAAAATTGCGTGTCGACTCCTGCTACTTCAGAAGTGCGACCAATTTAGTGATATAGTTCCCGATGGAATATCCCTATCTTTCGTGAAGGATTAGCTCTATATATAACAATATGTCGTCAGAGGAGATTTTCTATCGTAATTTTTACAAATGATGTCACATCGTAATAATAATACATACGATATCATCCATCCTATATGGTATAAAATGAGATAGAGAATGAAATAGTCATTCTATTTACGCAACTTTAGGGAGATAAATGAGATATAGTTATAAAATATCTCTTTATCCTTTTTTATGGAGCTATTATTTTTCTGTCTCTAATTCGAATATTTTAACGATAGCTTTTGATATCGTTGTTATATTGCGGATATATGTTGCTGCAATTGTAAAACATCTTTCAGACTCGTTGAGTCATTAAATATGTCGTTTTCCAAATTCGATAGAGATAAACTCCAATGACCATTAATAAGAAAATGCATTTTATATGCCAGAAGCATCCTTTCTCTTACTTATGGGCTATTAATTCACTTAATTTAAATCATTTCTAAAACCCTTAAAGTATGAGACGATAAAAAATTTTAAGGTTAAGGCACATTCTTTTACACCGGAAAAAACGCAGAGGACATGGCAGAAACTTTAACACCTAAAAAGGCAAAGGGTTGTACTCCTTTTGATCTATAATATTTGATATCGTATTGATGTCACATACAACAACCACAGGAATAAAAATTATTTTGGGATGAACACAAATTCATATTACCCGAATATCAAAACATCAAAGAGATGTATCTTATACAGTAACCCTACTTGTAGAAAGACATGCCGATCTATATCGCAATTCAGTAATGTAAGCTATTTTAAACAATAGAAGCATCGCATATGTCGAAAATATGAGGGAAGAACTTACACATTACTCTGTATATGTGGGTGCGTACTCTATGTACTACATCTCTAAATACAAGAACTATGTTTTAAAAAATGTAGCTATTCCGTGCCTGCAAAATGTGGTACACCGTAAATGCCAAGGCAATTTTTGCTGCCTTGCTTTTAGTGTCTTCCCTTTTAATTTGCGTGAGCTCCAGATCAGCAGTTTTTGAACTATATTTAGACCCTTAGCAGTCCAAGCCAGACTAAGATAGATATTCAAACCTGTTTGGTGGCTGAGCAGGAGAAGAAGAGGTGAGGTAGTGTCTCTTATCCCGCAGAGAAGAGGTGGCATGCATTGTCGTTTAAGTAAAAAAGTCTGTCTTTGGTGGGCAGCCTGTCCAACCCAGCCAATCATAGTGTAAAAGAATATTTTGGAGTCACAGCTGAATCCCAAACAATCTTAGCCCAATTGACTTTCCTACCATTGGACCCTAAAGTTATGCTCCAAATTGACATTCACAAGGCTTTCGATTCCATTAGCTGGGACTTCATTCAATCTATGTTAATTGCTTTACAGTTTCCTGCTGTTTTCATTACATGGATTATGCAGTGTATATCTTCTACCTCTTATTCTATATCTAGTAATGGATCTCCTGCAGGTTTAATTCAAGGAAAGCGTGGTCTTAGGCAAGGATGTTCTTTATCTCCCTTCCTCTTCGTCATCGCTATGGAATATCTATTAAGCTCCCTAAATTAGTTGCAGTTGAATTTTGATTTCAATTATCATCTAAATTGCTTTGATCAGAAGATTACTCACATCAATTTTTCTGATGATCTAGTGCTGTTCTGCAGGGGTGATGCTATCTCAGTAAGGAAAATTTTGGAAAAGCTCAATGATTTAGCAGAATCTCGGGTTTATGCATCAATCCGGCTAAATCCAAATTTTATACTGCTAGATGTGGTACCGAGGATGAATCTGGCCTCTCTTTTCCCTCTTTCAGTCCTTGTACTTTCCCTTCAGTTACCTTGGAATACCTGTGGCAGGACACAAGTTACAATTTGCTCACTATTCTACTTATCTCTGTAAATTGATCCAACATGTCAACTATTGGAAGAAGTCTCATCTTTCTTATGATGGTAAGGTGGTCTTAATCAAATCAGTTCTTCAGGGTATTAACTGTTTTGTTTAGTGCCTTACCTATTCCAGTTTCGGTAATGGACCAAGTTAATAGAATTTGCATCCATTTCCTATGGAGAAGCAACAGTTCTAAGAATAAATAGGCTAAAGTCTCTTGGAAACAAGTCTGCCTTCCTAAAACTAAAGGGTTTGGGGATCATGAAATCAAAAACGTGGAATAGGGCGTTACTTGTCAAAAATCTCTGGGATCTGCATATGAAGAAGGATCTCATGTCAGTAAAATGGGCTAATTCTCGATACAAACTTGATCATCAGTTATGGACAGTTCCCAAAAACCAAATGCATTAATCCCTCATCAAACATTGTTGTGCATTCGGGATGAGTTGGTGGAAAAGCAAGGAGGCATCAGCCAAGCTCAGTGTCTGCTATCTAGTTGGGTGGTTTTGGACAGGTTTAAGCCTAGTGCTGCTTATGCTTATTTCAGGTACTCGGCTAATCCAGTTTCTTGGCACAAATTGGTTTGAGACACGGCCATCTTGCCAAAAAAACTCCTTTATTGTTTGGCTTGCTGTAACTAATAGGCTAGGTACCAAGGATAATTTGCATTTTCTGCTCTCTACTTCATGCCAATTCTGTTCAGAGCAGAAACTGTCAGGCACTTATTCTTCAACTGCTCTGCCACCATGCCAATTTGGAATGAAATTTTAGGTTATTTCAGGTTGCCATATACCTTATTCACTTTGCCAAGGTTATTTGCCTGGGAAAATGGAGACTTAAAAGGAAAACAATCGCTTCCAAGGCAATTAAGGTCTGCATAGCTGCGGCTGTATATTACGTTTGGAATGCTAGGAACAAATCAATTTTTGATAGTGCCAACATGGTGGCCAAAGATGTAACTCATAGAATCCATTCTCATATGTTTAGAATTTTGAACACCTTGTATCCGGAATGCATGTAACTAGATATGATCTAGGTCGATAGTGATGGGTGTTTGATGGATTGAACAAGTTGCATCTCCCTATGATACTTTGGTTTTTGGTTAATATAATTTGCATTTTAACCAAAAAAAAATATTGTACATCAAATGATGTTTGATGTTATCATCCACTGTATGTGAACAAATAAAACTTTAATTAGATTTGAGTATGTTTATTGTTAGGTCCGAAATACACTCTAGAGGGGGGTGAATAGAGTGTTTGGCTCTTTTGCGGAATTTTCTCGTTTGGCTCAACTCAAAAGATATTCAAAATCAGAGCAAGAATGGGAGATGAGAAGTAGTGAATGAGTACACCGGATATAGAGTGGTTCGAATCGTAAATGATTCTACTCCACTACCACTTTGTTTCCAAAGTGGATTTTCAACAACTACTCTTCTTATTATGAACAATAAGAACAACCACAACAATACTTACACTAACACTTTAGTGTAAGCAACAACAACAGCAACTTCTTGCACAAAACACACTTGTGCAACTACAGCAACTACAGCTCTTAGCAAGAACAACTTCTTGCTTCCTCACAACTTCAACAAAAGTTCCCTCAAGAAATTCTCACAGTGGGTTGAAGAAATATAGTAAGGTTCACACTTTCTCACAAGTTTAAGCACAAGCAAGAGATCAAATATTTATGGTTCCTCTTGTGCTTGACTCTCTTTCTCTCAATATATAAAAATAAAGATCAAAGAAAAGCTAATCAAGCTATAAACAAATTTACAAGTATGAGAGAAATATACAACAATGGAAATGAAGCTAGATGATGTTGAAAGTGTGTATTTGCCTTATCCAAGCCTCCTCTATTTATAGATGAAGTCCACCACGTTTTTGAGGCTCTCCACCAAGTCTTCATCTTTAAAAATGTCAGTATAATGCCCAAATAGTCTCTAGCCACCCTATGGAGTGATTTGATCTTGGATAGCCACCCTAGAGAATCTTAGACATATATACAATAGTCAAGGAAGCATGAAATAGGTTGGGTTAAAGTCCACAAGAAATTTTAGCAAGATTGGAGACAGAAAACATCATAAATCTCTCTTGGATTTTGTTCCAACGTTCAAAAAATTTGAATTCTGGGGGACATCGATCGATCGAAGTGCCTGGAAGGGAGAGATCGATGTCCTCCAGAAGATTGCAGTTTTGACACTGCCTGACATCGATCGATCGATGTCAGGGGCTGAAGTGACATCGATCGATCGATGTCACTTGGTTTAGAGATCGATGTTTGCTGATCAACATCGATCGATCGATGTCAGGGGCTGAAGTGACATCGATCGATCGATGTCCTCTGGTTGAGAGTTCGATGGTCTCTGATCGACATCGATCGATCGATGTCAGGGGCTGAAGTGACATCGATCGATCGATGTCCCCAGCTTGAGAGATCGATATCAACCAGTGAGTTCCACTCTCAACCATCTTTGGACATAGTGTGATTTGCCCATCTTGCATCAAATATCAAACACAAATTTAACTCATTCAAAACATCTTTTCATCATCAAAACGTTTTGCAACTTAACAATCTCCCCCTTTTTGATGATTTCAAAACCATGATTCAAAAGATGTTTTTACATGATACATTTTCAACTATACTTGATATTTTACAACTCCCCCTTAGTTTATGCTCCCCCTCAACCCACGCATCAAGTTTCACATTTTCATCATTTCAATATGTAAGATATCATGCCAAGAAACTTCATGCTATGTCATGCCACATCCAACTTCTCAAAGCTAACATGTTATGCATACTACCAACTTAAGACAATATAGCTAACTTAATATGCCAAACCATGCCAAGCCAAAACTATACCAAACTAACATATCAAGTCATGCTAAGAACATGCCAAAACTATACCAAACCAACATATCAAGGCATAATACTAGCATCAGCTTCTCCCCCTTTTTGAAAGCATCAAAAAATAAGAGACACCAAAAATAAAGGATAAATGCCATTAAGAAATGTCAAGTTTTGAGATAATACGTAAACTCAAACTTGCAAAGATATGCATAACTACGAGGGAATGGGGAACCATAAAGAACTACTCCTCATCGGAAGAAAAACACAATCCTGAAAGAGCTGCTTTGAGCTTTGTTTTCAACTTTTGGTACTTGGTCTTTTGCACGTTCAGTTCTGTTTGTAGTGTTGTGACTTGAGTGTCCACCTTTGTTTCTAACGTTTTAACACGGTCCTGGAGTGTCTTATAGTCTTTCTCAAGATCATCTGTACAAAGAGCCTCTTTTGTCAATTCTTCTCCCCATTGACCAAGAGTACGTTGGATGTCATCAATCTCAGCTTCAACATTGAATTCATCCCCGGAGTCACTGTCTTCCTCCATTAGAGCTTTTCCTTTGTCTATTCGGGAGGTAGGACTTTGAGGGTTAGGTTAGGGTTCAACGGTTGGCTCAGTAGGATGTGTAGGCAATACCAGCTCATTTTCAGCTTCATCTTCCTCAGAGTCATGAGTACCACCCCGTCGTTGCGCTTACTTCCTTGACTTAAGAATTTGCTGGATGTTAAACTTTGTGTAATAATCCTTATTGGTAATGGACTCTTCATACTCGTCATCCAACACTATATCAGCCTTTCTCAACAATCTATATATCAGATTACTGTAAGGAAGTGCTTTTGATTTCTTGGTAACTGCCTCCAACACATTTTCAAAGAAAACTTCCCCAAAGTTTACTTGTTCCTTCATGGCTATACGGTAGGTAATATAAAAGTCTAAGTTGCTTGGAAGTTTTGCGGATTTTCCATTTACAAAGAAAGTAACGATGGCAAGCAAAACTCGATAAACTAAAAGCATGTTATTTGTGTTTCTCGTGGGGTGGAATCCAAGAAAGGTTTTGACTTTGTCCTCGCTCACTTGGTACTTGTAATAGTCCCACTTCAAAGGATCGAAATCTTGGAATCCCTCATCAGGTTCACCAAGTATTTCATTAATCTGTTTGGTGTGAAATGAAACTACTTGACCATCAATCACCGAATTTAGAGAAAACGACTTTCCATTGAGATAGTTAATCCAAAGATTAGCATAAAACATCCGTGTATAACGAGTCGGCATAGAACCCATCTCAGAAGAATCCCAAATAAACATCCATTTTTGAGCATACAACCAATCAATGATTGGTTTTAATTCCTCATTGCTCAAAATGTCCTCAATTTTGAGCAGTTTCAATGGAATAGTAGACCTCTTGCTACTTTACCATTCTTCAAATAATAATTGCGCTCTAAGAGAGATGTGAGTGAATATATCTGAACCTAGAGGTGCAGCCAGTGCATTCTCATATTCTCCAGTTTTAAGCCAAGGGAAATTTCGAATACCAAGGCTTTCTCTAACCTCATGGAGCAGATGTTCTTGAGATGGATCTGGTTGCTTCCTTAGTCCTGTTGTTCTAGAACCCGTTGGAATATGTGGTTGATTTTGTGCTTGAGATGTTCTCTTCCTCTTTGGATGATTTTTCGTTCTTGGGGCCATGAGAAGATTAGGTCACGAAATTTTTGAATATAGTGATGAAACTTGAAGAATATATGTGGATTGTGATAGTATTGAAGGAAAAAATGAAGCTTGAGCAAGGATTTTGTAGTTTAGGGGACGAAATGGGTGTTTTTCGCTTGAGAGAGTTTAGGGTTCGAAGTAGAAAATGAAGAGATTGGGGGTTTTCGCAGTTTTTATAAACCCTGTCCTGCTGACATCGATCGATCGATGTCTGAGACTTCGATCGATCGATGTCTTAAGAGACATCAGTCTCTGAGACTTCCTCATAGATCGATCAATGTATGCAGAAATCTGTATTTTTGACATTTTTAACCCTTTAACCTCTGTTTATCATTCCTAATCTTGTTCTAATTGATTCGAATGTCTCAGTTGGAAGGGATTTTGTGAATATATCCGCTAGTTGGTCATTTGTTAGGACAAATTCAACGCATACCAATCCCTTTTGGATGCAATCTCTTATGAACTGATGCCTCACCTCTATATGTTTGGTCCTACTATGATGTACTGGATTTTGCGCTATACTTATGGCTGAGGTATTGTGACATAGGATGGGAACTTTATCAAACTTGACATTATAATCGTTCAAAGTATTGATCATCCAAAGTAGTTGTGCACAACACGAAGCGGCCGATACATATTCGGATTCCGCCATTGAAAGTGACACACTATTTTGTTTCTTGGAGAACCAAGAAACCAAGCAATCCCCAAGGAATTGACGCTTTTCCTATCAACAAGATTTCTGGCATAGTCGGAGTCACTATATCCTCTTAAATCAAAACAACCATTTTTGGGATAAAACAATCCAAAGTTCAAGGTTCCTTTTAAATACCTAAAGATACGTTTAACAACAACTAAATGTGATTCCTTAGGCATACTTTGAAATCTAGCACATAGGCACACAACATGCAAAATATCCGGCCTACTAGCAGTTAAATAGAGTAAACTACCAATCATACCCCTATATTTTGTTACCTCAACCGGCTTTCCTTTTTCGTCTATGTCAAGCTTTGTACTTGTGCTCATTGGAGTGCTCACACATCTTCCATCCTCAAATTTGTACTTTTTGAGCAAATCCTTTGTATACTTTGTTTGAGATATATACACTCCATCTTGAGTTTGCTTGATTTGAAGACCAAGAAAGTAGTTGAGTTCACCCATCATGCTCATTTCAAATTCTCCTTCCATCAATTTTGCAAAATGCTCACAAAGAGAATCATTAGTAGCACCAAATATAATATCATCCACGTAAATTTGAACAAGCAATTGATGGTTTCCTTGTTCTTTAATAAAAAGAGTAGTGTCGACTTTTCCTCTTGAAAACTCATTCTCACGTAGGAAGTTACTTAATCTATCATACCAAGCTCTAGGAGCTTGTTTAAGTCCATAAAGGGCCTTTTTGAGTTTAAAAACATGTTGGATAATCATGATTTTCGAACCCCGGTGGTTGAGCTACATAGACCTCTTCTTGAATTATTCCATTCAAGAATGCGGATTTCACATCCATTTGATATAGTTTGAAATCCTTATAGCATGCATATGCTAATAGCATCCTAATAACTTCTAACCTAGCTACGGGGGCAAAGGTCTCATCATAGTCTATGCCTTCCTCTTGCCTATATCCTTGGGCTACTAACCTAGATTTGTTTCTAGTGATGTTTCCTTTATCATCCATTTTGTTTCTAAATACCCGTTTAGTGCCAATTACGGGATGATCACTTGGTTTAGCAACTAATTTCCAAACATCACTTCTTTCAAATTGATTTAATTCTTCTTGCATAGCTAATACCCAATCTTCATCATTTATTGCCTCCTTTATATTTTTAGGTTCAACTTGTCAAATGAAAGCATTTTCATTGAATTTTCTCCTAGTCATTATTCCTTGACTAGTTTCACCTAATATCAACTCTTTAGGGTGATCTTTCCTATACTTAAATGATTCCGGTAAATTTGATGTATCTCCTCCTACTTCTTCATCTTCAACCTTAGATTCAAGGGGATCAATCCTAAGGTCAATAACAATATTACCTTTTGGATTCTCAAATTTCTCTATATGGCTTACTTCAAGTATTTCATCATCATCATCATCATCATTAATGTTTCATTTATCCTCATTGAGTTCACTAAATTTAACATGAATTGATTCCTCAACTTTAATGCTTCTTTTATTATATACTCTAAATGCCTTGCTATTTTGAGCATAACCCATAAAGATTCCTTCATCAGCTTTGAAGTCGAGTTTATCCAAGTTATCTTTGGTGTTAAGTATAAAGCACTTACAACCAAATACCTTGAAATAACCAATATTTGGTACTTTATCTTTCCAAAGCTCATAAGGAGTCTTTTTGAGAAATGGTCTCAAATAAACTCTATTGATCACATGACAAGCGGTATTTACCGCTTCGGCCCAAAAATATTTGGGTAGCTCAAATTCGTTTAGCATGGCTCTACTCATTTCTTGAAGTGTTATATTTTTTTCTTTCCGCAACACCATTTTGTTGAGGAGTCCTTGGAGCTGAAAAATTGTGTCCATACCCTTTGGATACACAAAATTCTTGAAATTCTCCATCAAACTCACCACCTCTATCACTTCTAACTTCCTTAATTGTGACTTCTTTTTGATTTTCTAATCTCTTGCAAAGCTTTATAAATTCTTGACATGCATCATTCTTTTTAGCTAAGAACATTACCCAAGTGTACCTAGAGAAGTCATCTACCACCACAAAGGTGTAATGTTTTCCACTTAGACTTGCTGTACCAATGTCCCCATACAAATCCATATGTAGCAATTGTAGAGGTTTGGTGATGGAGATTTCACTTTTGGGTTTGAAGTTTGTTTTAACAAGCTTTGCCTTTTGACAAGTGTCACATAAGCCACGGTTTTCGAAATTTAATTTTGGAAGACCTTGGACTTTTTTATTTTTGCAAATCTCTTTGAAGTTTTTAAAACTAATATGTCCAAGTCGTCTATGCCATAGTTGAATCAAATCATTTTTGGCAACTAGGCAAGAAACATTTTGTGATATCAAATCATGTGTGCTAAATTTGTAAACATCATTTTTACGTATAGCCTCAAAAACAATCTTATCGTTCTTTTTCACAACACATTTTCTTTTCACAAATTCAATTTGAAAATTAGCATCACATAGTTGGCTAACACTTATCAAGTTGTACTTAAGCCCTTCTACATATAATACATTATTAATAGTAAAAGAAGAGTTACCAATTTCTCCATGTCCAAGGATTTTGGCTTTTCCATTGCCAAAATGCACCGTTCCACCATCTTGGAGCTTGAGCTTGGTGAACAACGTTTTGTCTCCGGTCATGTGCATTGAACATCCGCTGTCCATAAGCCATTTGGTTCCTTCTTCTTTGGCTACTCCATTTATCTTGAGAGCCTACAAAACCAAAAGATGTATGCATTGGTACACTTTGATGGTGGGGTCCTTTAAGGTTAGTTTGTCGACCCTTAGGCTTCCAAACATATGTGCTTGCAAATCTAGCTCTACATGCTTTCTTCAAATGTCCTAGTTTGTTGCAATGAAAACAAGTGGGTACATGCTTTGGTTTAGAGGGTGATGAATTTCGTTGTGTTTTTCTATTATTTGTCTTTTTCTTTAAGGACTTAGGTTTAATAGAAGAAGATGATGAATTAAATCCTAAACCGGATTTATCATTTCCAATTCTTTGATTTCCAAGTAGTATGTCTAAATTGTTTTTACCATTTGTTAGTCTTTGTAAGTCTAACTTTAGTTTCTCACATTCTTTTCTAATTTCTACATTTTCAAGAGCTACGGTTTTATGCATGGTGAGTATGATGTCATGCTCTTGAAATATCAAAATATTCTTGTCATGCAAGTTCTTATTTTCTAAGATGCATTTCTTGAACTCTTTCTTCAAATGTTTATACTTTAAATTCAATTTTTCAAAGTCATCTTGCAAATCTCCTATTTCATCATGCAAATTTGAAGGATTAGAATTTACCTCAAGATCATCTTCAATTGCCATGAGACAAGTATGTTGAATCTTTGGATTGTCAACTATTGCAACAAGTCCAACACCTTGATCTTCACTCTCTTCTCCTTCCGATTCCGAAAGGAGATCATCTCACGTGGTTACTTCCGCATTTAGGGCTTTCTTGTTTTGAGGAAAGACCTTCTTCTCTTGCTTTTGCGGCTCTTTTACGTGGCAATCGGCAATGAAATGGCTGGGTCGACCACATCTATAGCAATTTTCACTTGCTTCCTTTTCTTTAGATGGTCTTTTGAAAAACTTTCTTGCTTGAGCTTTGTTTATAGTTGCCATTCTTCTAAATTTTCTTACTAGAAGGGCAACTTCCTCATCCGATTCATCGGACTCTACCACCAATCCTTTGTATGATGTTTGTGTGGTCTTGTTAGGGTTCATCCTATTTTGTTCATCAATAAGAATTTCATGAGTAAGAAGATTACCGGATAGCTCATTAAGGGTAAGAGTCTTGATATTCTTTGATTCGGTGATGGCGGTGACTTTGGGTGTCCATTCTCTTGGCAAAGAGTTGAGGAGTTTTGAGACAAGGTCTTCATTTGAGATTTTATTGTCCACCATGGAGAGTTGATTCACTATTCGTGTGAATCGATCGATTGTCTCCTCAATCTTCTCACCGCTTTTCATTCCAAACATCTCATACTCTTTCATGAGCATAAGTCGTTTGGCCATTCTTACTTGCTCAGTTCCTTCATGTATCATTTCAAGCCTTTTCCATGCCTCATGGGTTGTTTCAAGACCTTGAAGTCTTATGAGCTCAGTGGTGGTGAGAGCACTTGAGAGAATATCAAATGCTTTGCCATTAATGGCAAATCTTATCTTTTCTTCATCGGTGTAGTCATCCTTATCTTTGAATATTGATTCTTCTTTTGAGTTGGTAATCATAGGAACTTCAATTCTTTTGACAACGGTTATCCATATATCAAATCCACAGCCTTTCAAATGATTGATCATTCGGAATTTCCACAAAGAATAATTTTGGACATCAAACATAGGTGCTTTAGTGTTTGATCCAGAAAATAGTGCAGTAGGCTTAGGAGATGAAGTGTGAGATGAAGAGGTTGAGGTTGAGGTTGTCATTGCCATGATCTTTAACCTTGCTACTTGCAAAGATAGGCCAAGCAATCAAGGTTAAGCTCTGATACCAATTGTTAGGTCCGAAATACACTCTAGAGGGGGGTGAATAGAGTGTTTGGCTCTTTTGTGGAATTTTCTCGTTTGGCTCAACTCAAAAGATATTCAAAATCAGAGCAAGAATGGGAGATGAGAAGTAGTGAATGAGTACACCGGATATAGAGTGGTTCGAATCGTAAATGATTCTACTCCACTACCACTTTGTTTCCAAAGTTAATTTTCAACAACTACTCTTCTTATTATGAACAATAAGAACAACCACAGCAATACTTACACTGTAGCGCCCCGCCCGAAACCAGAGTTCCGGCTCAGTGCACCCGCCATACTCTACTCCATAGAGTACAAGGCGTCGATACCATACATGTGCATGTCGACATGAATTGTAATCGATATAGCGGAAGCATCTTAAAATAAGCTCACGACACGCATAATATTATTACAAACCGTTCAAATCCACACATCCACAAATACAGTTTCTCACGATAATTTTATTACATCACCATAAATAAAGCTCACACAACAGGTACATAGCTTCAGCCTACATCTCCGTTCACGGATACTCTATCTGGGGTTCCTCTTCAATGAACACGGCATCAGGGTCCCTATTCTCTGAAATGTTAAGAGGCAAGTATGAGCGATAACCACCATCTTTTAATCGCTCAGCAAGTATTCTTTATAGATACTTCATGTGGATCATACATGGGGAGACAAGTAGTAATAAAGTAACAATATACATAATACATCTCTATTTACAATTGACAGCATTATATGTAAGGGTAAAACAGAACATAAGATTTTGCATCATACCTTATGGATCATATCATTCTTCCTCAGCATATCCTTAGTCTACCTTCCATGCTTGAACACTAATCCATCTTATACTAAGGTCATAACTTACAACCATCATCTCTACGTACATAATCTTTCTTAGTCATCTTAAGGCATCATGATTGTACAAGTATACTAATCACCATCTAAAGGACATGATCATGACGTGATGCATAAAATATGACTTTTCATAAAATGACTTTTCGTAAACATGGCTTTTCATAAATAACCTTTCGTAAACATGACTTTTCATAAACATGACATTTCATAAATTGACATGATTTTCATAACTTGCGTAAGATGACATATTCATAACTTACATAACATGACATTTTCATAACATGGAGACATAACGTTTTCATCATTGGCTATAGCACTTTTCATAAGAATAATAACACACGACATACCGATCGATTTCCCATGTAGTACATATACGACATAAAACATCGTAAACATATGTACATGTACTAATGGTGACGCGCTATGACGGAGATCCCGTGTCCCAGACCCGGTGTTACACTCGGCCATATACGTAATCATATGCCCCTGACATCTATCGCCCCGATACCGATGTCACGCCGGCGAACATAACATAGTCATAATCATGAACATAACATAACATATCGTGTGTCAATGAAATCGATCGTCTCGCGTTTATTATTCGCATGCATATGAATTTTTTTAAACATGGTATGCATAAAACAACTTTCAAACTTTATTTTCGTGCAACATGAGACTTAATCATATGAGGGTACCTTGGTCGTTCTACACCTTGTAAAACATCACTTACTTATATCATTCTACATATCATAACTTAAAGAAAATACCATTTTTACCCCCAAAAGTGGCCATTCGGCCATGACACTCAAATCAGTCCACTTTTCATAATTTTTCATTCAATACCACTTTCTTAACTTACATTTTCCATATATAATCCATATCTCAACACTTAAGTAATTTAAAACCCTTAATTCTTAATTCCTTCAACAAGTCACCTAAAATCCTAACTTATACCATACTTTATTCATCACTACATCTTATACATATACATGAACTTAATATGAAATTTGAATCATCATCATTTTTTTTAAATGGCCATAGGGCCGAATATATACATGGTATATATATGTGTATATTTCATGGTAATACACTTATATGTGTATATATATAATATAATAAGTTATTTACTTACATATATCCAATGGGCCGTTTATATAAGTGTAAGCATATATATATTCTTTAACATCTCAAATTTTATTTTATGGTTTCATTTACATATGGCCGAAAGTTAGGCCATATATTATAGATATTTATATTTCATTTTTCTTCCTTTTATGCATATGTTGTAAGTTGTAAGTTCTCATAAGTAACATATACATATTTCTTACCTTTCCTTTACTAATCTTAAAATTATAACACTATGAAAACAAATACATAATCATAAACATGATGAATAACATAAAGAGTATACTTCTTGAGCCACATTCATCATCTAATACACATCTTAGAATGGTGATGATGAAACTCAATGAAGTACTAAAATAGGCCACTTAGCCGTGTATATGTGATGTATATGTGAAGATGATGATCATCAAACAACCATTTAGACCATGTATATAAGTCATGCTTATGATGCATACATAAACATGTTAAAGACATGATCTTGAAACATATAAACACAAAACATATAAAAATATAAACATGATGATCATCATAAAAGAAAACATAATCAAAACAATAAGAATTGAATTCTTTGTACATCTTTCTTAATGTTCTTCATTTCATATCATTTGTTCAAAGTTTATATCTATATGTATGTATATATGTGTGATGCCGTATATATATCTTCTATATGTATATATATATATACAACAACCGTATATATATGTTTCATTTATATACATATAGCCTTTTATAGTTATATATTTGTATATTTCTAACACTACAAGCATAGATCTTGCTTATTCTTAAAACAAAATTTGAACATACTACATGATGATCCCATTTTTGATATAAACATAAGTATTGAATCTTAAATCCATGAAGGATCTAGGAAGAGTACTTGCCTTGGTTCACCTTTCTTACACTTAGAAGATGTTTCCTTCACTTGGTTTGGAAGAGAGTTCTTCTTCCTTCCTCCTAGGTATACATGGTGTTTAGGAGTTTAAAAGGAGGGTTAGTGAGCAACTTATGAAACTAAGTATATAGAAGAATTAAACTTAAACTTCATAAAGTTCTTACCTTGATTGCTTTTGATTCTAGATGCTACAACCTTCTTGAATCTTTCTTAGTTGATTGAGTGTTTATGATACTTGATTTGAGTGATGTTGGTGTGAAGAAAGGAGAAGAAAATCTTCTCCTTATGGAGGGTGAACTTTCGGCCTAAAGGGGGAAAATGAGGGTGTTGGAATGTTTTTTGGGTTTTCCTTGGAGATAGGATGAATTTGGTTGGTTGAAGATGTATTATTTGAGGGGTTAAAGAAGAATTAAAATTTCCTACTTTTCTAAGGGGTGGCCGGCCAAGCATGGAGGGGAATGGGGTGGGAGACAAACTTTTGACAAGCATGGGGTGGAGGGATGGGTTAAGGTAAGATTCTTAGGCATGCTAATATTTTAATCAAGGTGTAAGACAAGTTGTCTTCACCTTTCTTTTTCTTTTTTCCTTTTCTTTTATGTTGTATGTATATAATTGTTTTTTTCATTTATTTAATGTAGTATAAAATTGTTGTGACATGTATTTCTTTTTGATTTAATTTATCCTAATAGTTTAAGTTGTTACTAATTAATTTAATTGGGTTTTTATTGTATATACTCAAATGTTTGTAATATCTTTGCTAATATATTTGATAATATAAGTCTAGTTTTATGGATCGTACACCTACGAAATTATATTACGGTATTAGAAGTCGTTACGACATAACGAATTTTCCGGGTTGTAACATTCTCCCCCCTTATAAAAAGTTTCGTCCTCGAAACTTACGTACCTCATACGAACAGTTGGGGATATTGCTTCTGCATTTGCTGCTCCGGTTCCCAAGTTGCTTCCCGCTCAGTATGATTACTCCACTGTACTTTCACAAATGGAATTGTCCGTCTCCTCAACACTTGCTCCTTACGGTCCACGATCCGTATGGGGACTTCTTCATATGTAACGTCATCTTTAATAGTTACGGGTTGTTGCTCCAGTATATGATCCGGATCGTGTACATATCGCCGTAACTGAGATACATGAAACACATTATGTACTTGGGATAATGTAGGAGGTAAGGCCAACCGGTATGCAACAGCTCCAACTTTCTCTAGTATCTCATAAGGGCCAATAAATCTAGGGCTCAGTTTCCCTTTAATCCCAAATCTACTCACGCCTTTGGTCGGTGAAACTCGCAAATATACTTTCTCGCCTACTTCAAACTCAATCGGTCGTCTCTTTGTATCAGCCCAGCTTTTGCTACGATCTTGAGCAGCTTTCAATCTATCACGTATCACCTTGATCTTTTCCAGAGTCTGCTCTACCAGTTCCGGGCCCATAATAGTTCTCTCGCCAACTTCATCCCAATATAATGGAGATCGACACTTCCTTCCATACAATGCTTCAAAAGGTGCCATACCAATAGAACTGTGATAGCTGTTATTGTAGGAGAACTCAATTAACTTCACTGATTTGTCCCAGCTAACCTTGAAATCCAAAGTGCACGCGCGTAGCATATCTTCCAGTGTTTGTATGGTACGTTCTGACTGTCCATCGGTCTGCGGGTGGAAGGCTGTACTCATCCGGAGTTCGGTACCCATGGCATTTTGGTAAGCTTTCCAAAATCGTGAAGTAAAACGTGGATCTCTATCGCACACGATACTAACAGGTGTTCCATGTAGGCTGACTATCTCATTCATATACATGCTGACCAGCTTTTCTATGGATGTCTGTATTGACATGGATAAGAAATGTGCCGATTTAGTGAGACGATCCACGATTACCCAAATCGTATCATTACCATTGCGAGTCTTAGGAAGTCCGGTAACAAAGTCCATCGTAATATGCTCCCATTTCCACTCCGGAATCTCTAATGGCTGTAATAGTCCTGCCGGCCTCTGATGTTCTGCTTTAACTTGTTGACAAGTATGACATCTCTGCACAAATTCCGCAATGTCTCGCTTCATGCCGTTCCACCAATAATTTCTTTTAAGATCCTGGTACATCTTTGTTGCTCCCGGATGTATAGATAATCGTGAGTTGTGAGCTTCCGTCATGATTTCCTTTTTAATTCCATCAATGCTTGGCACACATAATCTTTCTTTGAACCAAAGACTGCCATCATTATGCAACTGAAAGTCCTTCACCGGTTGTTCTTCAAACTGCTTGACGATGATCATTAACTCAGAATCATTCTTTTGCGCCTCTTTAATCCTATCAATTAAAGTGGGAGTTATCATCAATTTAGCCAGAATATTTGCAGTCGAGTCAACTACATCCAATCCAAACTCGGCTATCTCTCTCTCTAGAGGCGTCTGCCTAGCATGACTTGACTTCCTACTCAACGCATCTGCTACCTTATTCGCCTTACCCGGATGATAATGAATAGCGAGATCATAGTCTTTCATCAACTCCAACCATCTTCGCTGCCTCATGTTTAGTTCCTTCTGGGTGAAAAGATATTTTAAACTCTTGTGATCCGTATAGATTTCGCATTTCTCTCCATACAAGTAATGTCTCCATATCTTGAGCGCAAATACAACTGCCGCCAATTCCAGATCATGGGTGGGGTAATTCTGTTCATATGGTTTCAACTGTCTTGATGCATATGCAATTACTCGTTCCTTCTGCATTAATACACAACCTAGTCCATTCTTCGAAGCGTCGCTATATACCACGAATCCCTCTCCTGAAATTGGTTGTGCTAATACCGGTGCCGATGTCAATTTCTTCTTAAGTTCGGTGAAGCTCTGTTCACATTCAGAAGTCCAATCATATCGCGTCTTTTTCTGCGTCAAACGAGTTAATGGAACTGCAATCCGTGAGAATCCCTCAACAAACTTCCGATAATAACCTGCAAGTCCTAAGAAACTCCTGACCTCAGTCACATTTGTCGGTCTCGGCCATTCCGTAATAGCCTCAATCTTTTTCGGGTCTACTGAGATACCATCCTTAGACACAACATGACCCAAAAATGCAACACTGTGGAGCCAAAATTCGCACTTGCTGAATTTAGCATATAGCTGCTTCTTTCTTAATACATTCAGTGTTATTCTTAGATGCTCTGCATGGGTCTCTTCATCCGGTGAGTATATCAGGATATCGTCAATAAATACTACCACGAACTTATCCAACTGATCCCGAAATACTGTGTTCATCAAATCCATGAATGCTGCGGGTGCGTTAGTCAGTCCAAATGGCATCACTAAGAACTCATAATGTCCGTATCTTGTACGAAAAGCAGTCTTAGCGATATCTTCCGACTTGATCTTCAACTGATGGTAACCAGAGCGAAGGTCAATCTTGCTGAACACTTTGGCACCCCTTAATTGATCGAACAAATCGTCGATTCGAGGCAGTGGATATCTATTTTTGATCGTGATCTTATTCAGCTCTCGGTAATCGATGCAGAGTCGCATGCTGCCATCCTTCTTCTTAACGAACAACACTGGAGCTCCCCATGGTGATACACTTGGCCGTATGAACTTCTTATCTATCAATTCTTGCAACTGTGATTTCAATTCCTTTAATTCGGCTGGGGCCATTCTATATGGTGCCTTTGAGATTGGTTCAGCTCCTGGAACGACATTAATCTCAAATTCAATCTCTCTGTCCGGAGGCAAGCCTGGTAAATCATCTGGAAATACATCTATGAACTCCTTGACTACTGGAATGTTGTCAATTGATGGGGTATCGGAATCCTCGCCAAGGGCATACACAAGGAATCCTTCGCTACCCTTCTTCAGTGATTGAAATGCTTTCGCTGCTGTCAGATAAATATTTTGTGGTATCTTTTTCATTTTGGAGTTCCCTTGATAAATCATTTCTTCTCGCATTGGATCCTTAATCATCACACGCTTACCTCGACAATCAATGTAGGCATGGTGTTTGAACAACCAATCCATGCCTAAAATAATGTCGAAGTCCTCAATCTGTATAGGAATTAGGGTAACTTCGAACTTCTGTCCTCCCATTTCTATCTCGCAATTCTTATATATATGATGTGAAATGATCACCTGATCGCCAGCTGCTTGAATGCGATAAGGTGTAACCAGCCAAGTCGGACAACTACCAAGGTTCTTAGCAAACCTTTTCGATACAAAGGAATGGCTTGCACCACTATCAATTAATACGTTGGCAGGTATGTTGTTTGTTAATATAACACCTGAAGCAATTCATAATTCAAACATGCAATTCCTAAGCAAGTGGATAATATCATAAACTTTTCAAAATGAAATATACCTGTCACAACGTCTGGAGCTTCCAGAACCTCCTCATCTGTCATCACATGTACTCTGGCATTGGCCCTTGGGCCATCTCTCTGCTGAGGTGCGGCCCTCTGGGGTCCCTTCCTGGGCTCAGGACAGTCCTTGATCATGTGGCCAATCTTGCCACAGTTAAAGCAAGCTCCAATCTTCAGCAAACATGCTCCTGTATGCTGCTTCTGGCACTTAGGGCATTTCGGAACTGGATTCGCCTGTGGTGGACGTTGCTGCTGTGGCTGGCGTTGCGGTTGAGGTTGCTGCTGATAATTCTGCTGACGGTTACGTCCATCATCTCCTCTGGCAGTCTTAGCCCCTTTACCAAACTGACCATCTCCAAACTCTTGGGGCCTTTTGCCCCGGGTATCAGCGTCACGTCTAATGATGTCCCTCTCTACCCGATAGCAGGCATCCAGTAATTCACCAAAATCTCTTGGGTTGGCATTCACAATCCACGTGCGAATGCGTGGATTCAGTCCTCTCTCAAACTTAATCATCTTCAGTTGTTCATCCCCCATAATCGCTGGAACATATCTTCCCAATGCAGTAAATCTGTTGGCATAGTCGGCCACTGTCATTCCAGGCATCTGGACCAGAGACTCAAACATTCCTATCTTCTGTAAGGTAACTGATGGTGGAATATAGAATTTGCGGAACTCTCTTAGAAATCGTTCCCAAGTAACTGGAGCTGGCAAATGCTGCAAATTAGTGGTCCACCATTCATCGGCCTCACCAGTCAGAAAAGGCTTGATAACCTGGGCTTTCATCTCCTCTGGTATTTGAATCAGCTCAAAATTATTCTGTACTTCTTTTAGCCATTTCTCGGCTATATCAGGGTCAGATCCACCTTCAAAGTTAGGAATGCGGGCCTTCTTCATTTCCCCGTAAAAGAAACGAGTACCATGCTGTGGTGGAGGTGGTGGCGGTGGCGGTGGAGGTGCCGCATGATTCTGATGGCCGTTGTTACCTACTGCCTGTCCTATCTGTACCAAAGCTTGCAGAACAGCCTGCTGAAAATCTCCTTGACCCTGCTGCTGTGGGGGTGGAGGCACATGCTCAGCGTAAAGTGGGACCGGTCCTGTCTGCGGGGGTATCTGTGGTGGTGGAGGAGGGGGTAACTGTGCAGGTCTGTCAGCGCGCGGTCTACCTCTAGGTCGTGGAGACATCCTATTGAAGGCAGCATCATTAGTAATAATTTACAATTGAAATCAATTTGTCTTCCTGAATAATTCAGAATTTGTAAAAATAAATTTTTTTTTTGGAACTTAATAATCCAAGCAAAACTTTTAAATATTATTTAGCTATTCCTAACCATTCTAAGGATTCTAATCTAGGGATATCACTCTTGGTCTAAGATCATAACTTAAGTTCTAGGATCATCACTTAACTTCTAATTGCTTACTTTACTGTTCCCGCCGTGGATCTAGAGCCATGCTCTGATACCAACTGTAGCGCCCCGCCCGAAACCAGAGTTCCGGCTCAGTGCACCCGCCATACTCTACTCCATAGAGTACAAGGCGTCGATACCATACATGTGCATGTCGACATGAATTGTAATCGATATAGCGGAAGCATCTTAAAATAAGCTCACGACACGCATAATATTATTACAAACCGTTCAAATCCACACATCCACAAATACAGTTTCTCACGATAATTTTATTACATCACCATAAATAAAGCTCACACAACAGGTACATAGCTTTCAGCCTACATCTCCGTTCACGGATACTCTATCTGGGGTTCCTCTTCAATGAACACGGCATCAGGGTCCCTGTTCTCTGAAATGTTAAGAGGCAAGTATGAGCGATAACCACCATCTTTTAATCGCTCAGCAAGTATTCTTTATAGATACTTCATGTGGATCATACATGGGGAGACAAGTAGTAATAAAGTAACAATATACATAATACATCTCTATTTACAATTGACAGCATTATATGTAAGGGTAAAACAGAACATAAGATTTTGCATCATACCTTATGGATCATATCATTCTTCCTCAGCATATCCTTAGTCTACCTTCCATGCTTGAACACTAATCCATCTTATACTAAGGTCATAACTTACAACCATCATCTCTACGTACATAATCTTTCTTAGTCATCTTAAGGCATCATGATTGTACAAGTATACTAATCACCATCTAAAGGACATGATCATGACGTGATGCATAAATATGACTTTTCATAAAATGACTTTTCGTAAACATGGCTTTTCATAAATAACCTTTCGTAAACATGACTTTTCATAAACATGACATTTCATAAATTGACATGATTTTCATAACTTGCGTAAGATGACATATTCATAACTTACATAACATGACATTTTCATAACATGGAGACATAACGTTTTCATCATTGGCTATAGCACTTTTCATAAGAATAATAACACACGACATACCGATCGATTTCCCATGTAGTACATATACGACATAAAACATCGTAAACATATGTACATGTACTAATGGTGACGCGCTATGACGGAGATCCCGTGTCCCAGACCCGGTGTTACACTCGGCCATATACGTAATCATATGCCCCTGACATCTATCGCCCCGATACCGATGTCACGCCGGCGAACATAACATAGTCATAATCATGAACATAACATAACATATCGTGTGTCAATGAAATCGATCGTCTCGCGTTTATTATTCGCATGCATATGAATTTTTTTAAACATGGTATGCATAAAACAACTTTCAAACTTTATTTTCGTGCAACATGAGACTTAATCATATGAGGGTACCTTGGTCGTTCTACACCTTGTAAAACATCACTTACTTATATCATTCTACATATCATAACTTAAAGAAAATACCATTTTTACCCCCAAAAGTGGCCATTCGGCCATGACACTCAAATCAGTCCACTTTTCATAATTTTTCATTCAATACCACTTTCTTAACTTACATTTTCCATATATAATCCATATCTCAACACTTAAGTAATTTAAAACCCTTAATTCTTAATTCCTTCAACAAGTCACCTAAAATCCTAACTTATACCATACTTTATTCATCACTACATCTTATACATATACATGAACTTAATATGAAATTTGAATCATCATCATTTTTTTTAAATGGCCATAGGGCCGAATATATACATGGTATATATATGTGTATATTTCATGGTAATACACTTATATGTGTATATATATAATATAATAAGTTATTTACTTACATATATCCAATGGGCCGTTTATATAAGTGTAAGCATATATATATTCTTTAACATCTCAAATTTTATTTTATGGTTTCATTTACATATGGCCGAAAGTTAGGCCATATATTATAGATATTTATATTTCATTTTTCTTCCTTTTATGCATATGTTGTAAGTTGTAAGTTCTCATAAGTAACATATACATATTTCTTACCTTTCCTTTACTAATCTTAAAATTATAACACTATGAAAACAAATACATAATCATAAACATGATGAATAACATAAAGAGTATACTTCTTGAGCCACATTCATCATCTAATACACATCTTAGAATGGTGATGATGAAACTCAATGAAGTACTAAAATAGGCCACTTAGCCAGTGTATATGTGATGTATATGTGAAGATGATGATCATCAAACAACCATTTAGACCATGTATATAAGTCATGCTTATGATGCATACATAAACATGTTAAAGACATGATCTTGAAACATATAAACACAAAACATATAAAAATATAAACATGATGATCATCATAAAAGAAAACATAATCAAAACAATAAGAATTGAATTCTTTGTACATCTTTCTTAATGTTCTTCATTTCATATCATTTGTTCAAAGTTTATATCTATATGTATGTATATATGTGTGATGCCGTATATATATCTTCTATATGTATATATATATATATATACAACAACCGTATATATATATGTTTCATTTATATACATATAGCCTTTTATAGTTATATATTTGTATATTTCTAACACTACAAGCATAGATCTTGCTTATTCTTAAAACAAAATTTGAACATACTACATGATGATCCCATTTTTGATATAAACATAAGTATTGAATCTTAAATCCATGAAAGATCTAGGAAGAGTACTTGCCTTGGTTCACCTTTCTTACACTTAGAAGATGTTTCCTTCACTTGGTTTGGAAGAGAGTTCTTCTTCCTTCCTCCTAGGTATACATGGTGTTTAGGGTTTAAAAGGAGGGTTAGTGAGCAACTTATGAAACTAAGTATATAGAAGAATTAAACTTAAACTTCATAAAGTTCTTACCTTGATTGCTTTTGATTCTAGATGCTACAACCTTCTTGAATCTTTCTTAGTTGATTGAGTGTTTATGATACTTGACTTGAGTGATGTTGGTATGGAAAAATCTTCTCC
>AP025058.1:4002044-4123734 GCA_036186865.1 Eustoma russellianum
GTGATGTTGGTATGGAGAAGAAAATCTTCTCCTTATGGAGTGTGAACTTTCGGCCTAAAGGGGGAAATGAGGGTGTTGGAATGTTTTTTGGGTTTTCCTTGGAGATAGGATGAATTCGGTTGGTTGAAGATGTATTATTTGAGGGATTAAAGAAGAATTAAAATTTCCTACTTTTCTAAGGGGTGGCCGGCCAAGCATGGAGGGGAATGGGGTGGGAGACAAAATTTTGACAAGCATGGGGTGGAGGGATGAGTTAAGGTAAGATTCTTAGGCATGCTAATATTTTAATCAAGGTGTAAGACAAGTTGTCTTCACCTTTCTTTTTCTTTTTCCTTTTCTTTTATGTTGTATGTATATAATTGTTTTTTTCATTTATTTAATGTAGTATAAAATTTTTGTGACATGTATTTCTTTTTGATTTAATTTATCCTAATAGTTTAAGTTGTTACTAATTAATTTAATTGGGTTTTTATTGTATATACTAAAATGTTTGTAATATCTTTGCTAATATATTTGATAATATAAGTCTAGTTTTATGGATCGTACACCTACGAAATTATATTACGGTATTAGAAGTCGTTACGACATAACGAATTTTCCGGGTTGTAACAAATTACACTAACACTTTAGTGTAAGCAACAACAACAGCAACTTCTTGCACAAAACACACTTGTGCAACTACAGCAACTACAGTTCTTAGCAAGAACAACTTCTTGCTTCCTCACAACTTCAACAAAAGTTCCCTCAAGAACTTCTCACAGTGGGTTGAAGAAATATAGTAAGGTTCACACTTTCTCACAAGTTTAAGCACAAGCAAGAGATCAAATATTTATGGTTCCTTTTGTGCTTGACTCTCTTTCTCTCAATATACAACAATGAAGATCAAAGAAAAGCTAATCAAGCTTTAAACAAATTTACAAGTATGAGAGAAATATACAACAATGGAAAATGAAGCTAGATGATGTTGAAAGTGTGTATTTGCCTCATCCAAGCCTCCTTTATTTATAGATGAAGTCCACCACGTTTTTGAGGCTCTCCACCAAGTCTTCATCTTCAAAAATGTCAAGATAATGCCCAAATAGTCTCTAGCCACCCTATGGAGTGATTTGATCTTGGATAGCCACACTAGAGAATCTTAGACATGTATACAATAGTCAAGGAAGCATGTAATAGGTTGGGTTAAAGTCCACAAGAAATTTTAGCAAGACTGGAGAGAGAAACATCATAAATCTCTCTTGGATTTTGTTCCGACGTTCAAAAAATTTGAATTCTGGGGGACATCGATCGATCGAAGTGCCTGGAAGGGAGAGATCGATGTCCTCCAGAAGATCTCAGTTTTGACACTGCCTGACATCGATCGATCAATGTCAGGGGCTGAAGTGACATCGATCGATCGATGTCACTTGGTTTAGAGATCGATGTTTGCTGATCAACATCGATCGATCGATGTCAGGGGCTGAAGTGACATCGATCGATCGATGTCCTCTGGTTGAGAGTTCTATGCTCTCTGATCGACATCGATCGATCGATGTCAGGGGCTGAAGTGACATCGATCGATCGATGTCCCCAGCTCGAGAGATCGATGTCAACCAGTGAGTTCCAATCTCAACCATCTTTGGACATAGTGTGATTTTCCCATCTTGCATCAAGTATCAAACACAAATTTAACTCATTCAAAACATCTTTTCATCATCAAAACTTTTACAACTTAACATTTCTGACAATGTAATAATCAAAATCGGAATGCATCACATTATCAAGAAAAATTACATGGCTTATATATTAATTACGATTGACTGAAAGAATTTTCTTCGTTTTCCACGGACAACTTAGGTTTCAGCATTCAGGACACCTGATACAATGTTCTACTACCTTTAATCTGATGATTTTAATTTAAAAGTTGCAATTTATACAACAACAAAATTACCCTATTAGCTTAGAGACTCTTGCCTATGATGGTATATAGGAGGGTAATGTTCTATTGCCTTAGAGGCTCCCATCTATGACGGGATATAGGAGGGTCATGTACACAACCATACACATGCATTAGAAACACAGATGTTTCCGAATGACTCATAATGTTACAGAATGTGCTGAAATGGAGAAACAATATAGAAGAAAATCCAAAGAAAAACAAATTGGCCCAGTGGCAGCTACAAGATCTGAAGTGGATTAAGGGTTAAAATGAAGCTGGAATGAGTTGGCAATTCCAGGCAGAAGTGTGTGGAATTGTCATGAGGGTGCAGTGACGGTTATGGAGCTGTGCACCAACGCATAGCAGTGATGGAGTAGTTTAAATATGTGAAATGGCATTTATGCCCTTTCTTATTTCACTTACGAAACATTAGTTGCAGGGACATTTTAGTCATTTCAAGTTGTAATTTTCCTTTCTCCCTTCTGTACAAACGAAACGCAAGGCTTGTCAGTTAATCTATTGAAGGAAAATTGATTTTGATTTCATTCTCTCTATCTCCTTATTCTCCTTATTCTTGGAGATATTTTTCTGTTCATATTGATCAATTGATTTCATCTTCTTCTATTGATTGAAGTAGCTAATTTGACATGGTATCAGAGAGCACTGTTATCTGATGCTGAGTGTGCACTCTGATTTTATTTATGTTGGGATCAATCATATTTCCAAAACTCGCATTTCTTACAAAAGGCATCTTCGTCTAGCACAGTAAGAGCAGTTGGATCGGAGAGTGTGGAGAATATTACTAGTAACCCATACTATCTGCATCCTAATGATAGCCCTGCCATCATTCTTGCACTGCCTCCATTAAACGCTCATAATTACCATTCATGGAGTAAAATGTTTCAGATGGCGTTAATTGTGAAGAATAAAATTGGCTTCGTTGATGGATCAATTCAACAACCGTCAGTGAATGATCCTCTGTACACAGCATGGAGGCAGGTAGATTCTATGGTTCATTCATGGATTATGAATAGTGTTTTTCCTTCTATTGCTCAAAGTGTCATGTGGTATGATAGTGCAATAAAAGTTTGGTCTAATCTTAAAAGGAGATATGGTAATGGAGATGCGTTTATGTTGTCGGATTTGCTTGAGAACTTTTATGGAGTTAGATTAGAAAATAATTCGGTGAATGACTATTTCACAAGAGTAAAGGTGTTATGGGAAGAGATGATAGCGTTAAGACCAGTTCCTAGGTGCGTATGTCCCGGGTGAAGATGTGATGTAGGAGTTAAAATGCACAAATTTGTTGAAAATGAGTATGTTATCAAATTTCTTAAAGGCATAAATGAGGAGTTTGATCCAGTCAAATCACAAGTGTTCGTGGTGTATCCTATGTCTAGTATTGATTTTGTTTTTTCCATGGCATTGAAGTATCAATGAAAATTGAATGGAGTCAGTGCTCAAGGTAGTGTGAGCAATAATCCAACTGTGTTGTTAGCAAAATGTGGATGGTGCAAAAGTAGTTGCAAACAGCAGTGTATACGCTGGTAGGGGTGGAGGTAGTAGTTATAGAAGGGGAAACAGTAGATTCTTCCTAGATTGCACTAAGAGGCCTGTATGTACACACTGTGGTATGATTGGACATGTGGAGCAAAGGTGCTATCAAGAGCATGGATATCCTCCGGCTTTAAGCCAAGGAACCAAGCTAATCTTGTTGAAGTGTGTAATGAAGAAGGAGATCCTGATCAACTGCAGCAAGAAAACAAGAAGTGCCAAGCTCCAATGTTGACATCAGAACAAATGCAGAAATTGATGGCAATGTTGAGTGTCAATGATGGCAGAGAGGTAGCAGGCCAAGGAGCAGCGATGTCTGCTCTCTCTGGTAAAGATCAAGGTGAGTGTCCATTTTATAATTTGAACATATGGATACTAGATTCAGGTGCCACTGATCATATAGTTTGTAACCTCAATTTGTTCCTGTCCTATAAACCAATTTAACATGTATCTATTATGTTGCCTAATAATCTTTCAGCCTCAGCAACCTTTATTGGATCAGTAGCTTTGAATTCCTCCCTTGTTATTCTTGATGTTTTGTACGTTCCATCTTTTGCCTATAACCTTTTGTCTATCAGCAAGTTGCTATCTAATTCATGAATACTCATTCAATTCTCGGGAAATTCTTGTTTCATTCAGGAGTGTATATCCCTAAAGAAGATTGGTTCATCTGAGCAGTACTAAGGCTTATACTATCTTCATGGGACTCATAGACACGCATCTTCTTCATCCAGTTGCTTATCTACTATTTCTCACTCTCTTGTTCTTTCTTTGTTATGGCATTATAGGCCAGGTCATGCCTCCGTACCTAGAATAAAAGATATACAGAAGCTTGACAAATCTGTATTGATTCATGAAAACTCACAATCTTGTACTGTTTGTCTTTTTGCCAAGATGAAGAGGCTTCCGTTTTTTGTATCTGATTCCATTTCCAATTCTTCCTTTGATCTTGTACATATTGATGTTTGGGGTCCTTATGAACATTCTACCATCTATGGCCAACGTTATTTTCTCACTATTGTTGATCATACCAGATACACTTGTGTGTATTTGCTTAAGCAGAAATCAGAAACTAGAAATGCCATACAGAGTTTTTGCCAATATGCATTAATCAGTTTGGCAAGGGCATTAAATGTATAAGAACTGATAATAGTCAGGATTTTAAGATGGACCATTTCTTTATGAAAAAGGGTATTATCCATCAAACTAGCTGTGTCAGCACTCTACAGCAGAATGGAGTAGTTGAACGCAAGCACTAACACATACTCAATACTGCAAGGTCTCTTAAATTTCAAACTCAGTTACCTGACCCCTATTGGGGATTTTGCATTCGATATGTTGTGCATATAATAAACATCCTTCCTACACTTCTGTTATATAATCATACACCACATGAATCCCTCCTTGGCACATCACAACTATATAGCAATCTTAAAGTCTTTGGTTGTCTAGCATATGCTAGTACAAATACCTCACACAGAACAAAATTTGATCCCAGAGCCATCCCTTGTGTTTTTCTTGGAGTGCCTTATCATACCAAGGGATATTTGTTGTCGAATACTCTTTCAAAGAATGTATTCATATCTAGAGATGTAAAGTTCAATGAGTTTATATTTCCATTCGCCTCTGATAGCTCCTTCATGACTCTTCACCACCTGAACCCAATACTATACATCAGCCCAACTCAAAATCCATTCATGAATCATCCACACCAGCAAAATTTACCTCATCAGATATATTTCAACACTCACAACCTTCTATTTCTTCATCTGATCCCATTATTTCCTTAGATCATGACTCAGCTGAAATCTCACCTTCTATACCTCAGACTGCCACTCCTACATCAGAACATCACCCATGTACTGGAATTGAAATTCATCTACCTTTACAGCAATCTAATCCACTTGAAACTCTCAGACCAGCCAGAAATAAGCAACCTCCCAAATACCTACAAGATTACCATTGCAACCTAACCTCTTTTCTACTTAAAGCTAATCCAACCTCAAATCACAATTCTCAGACAGCTTACCCAATTGAGGAATACATTTCTTATGATAAATTGACATCTAATATAGGTCTTATGCTCTTAATATTACTATGGTACATGAACCAAGATCATATCACGAAATAGTCACCTCTGCTCTTTAGTTGAAGACGATGGAAGTGGAGTTGACTACACTAGAAGCCAATCATATAAGGTCCTTGGTTCCTCTTCCTTCTGGTAAGAAGCCTATTGGATGTAAATGGATATATAAAGTGAAGTACAACTCAGATGGGAGCATAGAGAGGTACAAGGCTAGGCTTGTGGCAAAGGGGTTTACATAGCAACTGGGCGTTGATTACATTGACATGTTTTCCCCAGTTGCAAAACTAACTACTGTGAGGTTAGTTTTGGCTATTGATGCTCAAAAACAGTGGCATGTACATCAATTAGATGTGAATAATGCCTTTTTACATGGTGACCTTAGCCAAGAAATATATATGACATTGCCTGAAGGTGTTCATGCTTCAGAGCCCAATACCGTTTGTAAGCTACACAAGTCACTTTATAGGTTGAAACAGGCAAGTAGAGAATGGAATTTAAAATTGACTAAGTTTCTTACTACTCAGGGCTATACGCAATCAAAGAATGATTATACAATGTTTACTAAAAGAACAGCTAGTGCCTTCTTGGTCATTTTGGTATATGTTGATGATACGATTGTTACCAGTAATTCTTTGTCACATATAGTCACCCTTAAACAGTCACTACATCAAGCATTTAAGATCAAGGATCTAGGTGACTTGAAATTCTGCTTGGGCATAGAGGTGGCTAGGTCACAGGGGGGATTATGTTGTCCCAAAGAAAGTATGATTTGGAGCTGGTAGAGCACACAGGGTTTCTAGGTGCTAAACCTGCAGTGAGTCCTGTGGAACAAAATTTGAAGTTGGCTCATGGTGATTCAAATTCTGTGGATGATGTATCAAGCTACATAAGGCTTGTTGTTAGGTTGATATATCTTACCATAACAAGGCCGGATATATCATTTGTGTTCAACAATCAACTCAATTCCTTGATGCACCCACACACTGCATCTTAAAGCAGCATCTAGAGTTTTGAGGTACCTAAAAGGGACAGCAGGTCAAGGTATCTTTTATTCCAGCCATGGCATGGAGGAATTAAAAGGATTTGCAGACTCTGACTGGGCTAGTTGTGTTGAAACAAGGAAATCAATTACGGGATACTGTGTGTTCTTGGGGAGTTTGTTGGTTTCCTAGAAGGCTAAAAAGCAAAGTATTGTATCCAAGTCCTCATCTGAGGCAGAATACAGAACATTAGCAATGGCTACATGTGGAATACAATGGCTTCTGTACTTGTTGAGAGATTTGGGAATAGCACATCCTAAGCCAGTGGAGTTATTTTGTGATAATAAAAAAGCCATTTATATTGTTGAAAATCCCGTTTTTCATGAGAGAACAAAGCATATTGAAATTGATTGTCATATTGTAAGGGAGAAGTACCTTTAAGGGGTTATTCATCTTATGCCAGTTAAATCAGAGTTTCAGTTTGCTGATGTATTCACAAAAGCTCTGGATTAAGCAACATTACACAGCCTGACTTCTGCTATGGGAGTTTGTAATATTTTCTGTAAGTCAGGTTTGAGGGGGGCTGTTACAGAATGTGCTGAAATGGAGATACAACAGAGAAGGCAATCCAAAGAAGAACGAATCGGCCCAGTGGCAGCTGCAAGATCTGAAGTGGATTAAGGGTCAAGATGAAGTTGAGATGAGCTGACAATTAAAGGCAGAAGTGTGCAGAATTGTCACAAGGGTGCAGTGACGGTTATGGAGCTGTGCAGCATCACACAGCAGTGATGGAGTCACGTGTGAATGGTGAAGAAGAAGAAGGAGGTAGTTGGCGGGAGTAGTTTAAATGTGTGAAATGGCATTTACGCCCTATGTTATTTTACTTACGAAACATTAGTTGCAGGGATATTTTAGTCATTTCAAGTTGTAATTTTCCTTTCTCCCTTCTGTACAAAACGAAAATTGCATCAATGTGATATTTTGCTGTTCATATTGATCACTTGAGTTCGTCTTCTTCTATTGATTGAAGTAGCTAATTTGACACATAATAAAAATTGCAACAAGGTACGTCGATCAACTGTAACTTCACAATATAAGAAATGCAATCAATTTAATAAGCCATTTTATTTTATTCTACCATATTCTTAAGTCAAAGAAGGGTGTGTTATTGAATTTATTAAAAATGGAAACGAAAGCAGCAATTTATAAAAGCTATAAAATTTTAATACGTTATCTTCATGACGAGAATGTCAATGAATATTTAAATACAACTAGCTCGAAAGTGTTAAGAAAATGGAAACCTTAATCAGTTGAAGTTGAGAATTGGACATGGCATATACCGTGATCAAATTAGAAAACATGATTTTGTTTTAAACAAAGTATTAAAAACAGAAGACAAAAAAGGGTAAATCTTAATAAAACTGTACGGTTTAGACTTACGCATAATTCCACTCGTATGGCTTCTATATAAAAAAAAACTTCTGCATGTGAAAAGTTGAATAGTTTTTAGCTCCATTTTTATAAAAAAGGTTTATGTCCTGAAATCCTAACCGAATCTTTATCAGCCGGTCTTACGATGTGATAAGAATGAAAGTCAGATGTTCAAGGTCCGTAATGACAGAGTTTGGACTGCTAAGAAAGTCACACAAGGAGTCCACTGTAAGCAGTGGAGCTCCAATACCATGTGCGTACCTGGAAAGAGAATCGAAAATTTTGCTTGGTACAAGAATCGAACTCTCGTTACTCTTTCGAACCTCTACCACCGAAATCATTGGACTATGTCCTGGAGACTTACTCCAATTTTATTGTTTGGCTGCAAAAAGATTGTATCCGATTCCAAGATTCTCTACTTCTCGTAAATGATATGAATTGAGTATTCAATTATCTATTAAAAAAGAACGGTCCATTAATATTTTTGAAAAGTCTATGCTCAAACCTGTTTGGCATAAAAAGCGGACAGTTATTGCTGACGTGTTTGTTATTTGAACAATTAGTACTCTGTTTTTAATCATATCATTTTATTTATTCAGATGTTTATTTTAAGTTGTTTCAAATCAAGTTTTCTAAACATATATTATCTTTTTAGTGATCTTACAATTTTAAACTAGACCACTTACTTTTTCTCTAAATGAAACAAGAGTAGCCAAATCAACTGATTATAAACATATTCACTTGCTCCAACCCCCCCCCCCCACCCCGGCCCCCGGCCCCCTCTTGAGCTAGTCTTCTGTTTTTTTTTGTTTTTTTAAAAAAAGATTAATCATGCCCAGTATATCCTAACGACATCAAAAATTATCGTTAGAGTCTGGGCAGGATGAGCAGCAGACAAACAATACCTCTATCACAAGAAATAGAGAGTTTGCTTTCAATGAGACTCTCGGCTCTACACGTACCTGCATAAATGAAACAATAAGAGGACTCGTGTAAATGGATAACAAATATATGTTAATAGGACTCTACCCTGATACTTTTGGATCATAATACCTCAAATTTTGAGTTCAATACTTGGTAATACATGATATTTTGAGTTCAACATCGTTGTCAAATACAAATGTCAAATATTTGTTTAAAATAATATGTATTATTCTAACCGAAACACCAAATAAAATAGCAGATCCCATCTATACTGACAGCTATTAATTTCATATAGCGAATGTACTATCTGAGGATTTTCATCGATAATATCATTGTTCTCAACTTTAACTAATTAACAATTTACCGGAAGATAATAACGTTTCAAACAGTTATAAAAAGATAATCTTAACAATACATTAAAATCACAATATATCAAAACAAATTGAGAAATATTAATTCTATTTGTAGCGTTTATTAATTTTTTTTATTCATCACAATTTGAATAACTACAACCTAAATAGAAGACCGTGCAAGATTCCCTTTGGAAAAAAAAATGAAAGAGATGCACCTTTTTTCTTTCTTTAAAAAGGGTTGAATTTCTAACAAGGAAGGTTAATATTATCCGGCCATTAGAGTTTTGTATATCACGTGACTCGAGACATATAATACAGTTATCTATAAAGAGTTTATATCCAAATTTCTCTCAATAATGTTAGAGTTGATAACATGATTCAAACCTTATTATTAAAATTAATACGCAAGGACAATTTTAGTGAAATATCTTAAGATAAATATAAAAAATTGTTAAAAATACAAATCCCTTGATCAAGCAACAACAAACAATGATCAAATATTGATCATCAACGAACAAATTAACCAAACATGGAATCAATATCGTGCACAACGTTCAAATGCAACACTTGCGTGCCAAAACTTTGTCAAAATTCACATTAAACTCAGAATTTGATCTTCAAAGCAACGTGATCCAAATGATGTAATGAATAAATGCAGAGAAAACAAAAATTTGAATGTTGCAGAAGAACGTAATATGGCGCCAAACGCGCAACTTGAAGAAGAAGAAAGGAAGACACTAAAAAATCTTTCTATTCCAATCAATCTTTATTTTACAACATCTACATATATTTATACTAGCTAAAGAAGTATCTAGAAACTAATATTGCACGTGAAACATCAGCTTGGCTTGATGCAGAATCTTCTACAATCTTGCGCCAAGTTCAACTGCCAGCACATCAAACGAGTTAACCGTGCCACCCTTGCCAAGACCAGCGTGCCAACCATGCCATACGTGCCAAGACTACGCACCAAGCTTGCCAGATGTGCCACACGTGCCAAGACCAACCAATTGTCCAATGCCTTTGTGCTATATCACTGACTGCTATTTTATTTTAGCCAAATACTTGAAAGCACTTATTCACTTGGCTCTTGCTTTGACTTGCCTCTTCTTTTCTCCCCTTTGCCTTGCAATGTCAGACCTGTATCTTCAACACCCCCCTCAATTCTGACTTCTTGTAAATGTTGCAAACTCCTAATCCTGAAGTCAGAATTGCAATCTCTGTGAACTTAATGCTTTGGTAAATAAATCAGCCACTTGAAATTCAGTTTTAATTGGCATAGGTTTAATCACCCCTTCCTGAAACTTGTCTCTAACCACATGACAATCCACTTTTATATGTTTAGTTCTCTCATGAAAAACTGGATTTTCCGCTATATATATTGCACTTTTGTTGTCACAGAATAACTCCACTGGTTGTCTTTGCTCTACTCCCGGATCTTTTAACAAATACAATAACCATTGTACCTCACAAGTTGCTACATCAAGTGATCTATACTCAGCCTCTGAAGAAGACCTAGACACAGTAGTTTGCTTTTTGGCCTTCCAAGATACCAAAGCTTCTTCAAAGAACATACAATGCCCTATGACAGATCTTCTGGTCTCAGTACATCCACCCCAATCAGAATCTACATATGCTTTGAGCAGCTTTGAACCTGTGCTAGGAAACAGCAATCCCTGACCAGGATTTTCTTTTAAATATCTTAATAATCTGTGAACCGCCTTCATATGCAATTCTGTAGAACAATCCAAGAATTGGCTTAACAGCTGTACACTGTATGAAATATCAGGTCTTGTAATAGTGAGATATAATAATTTCCCAATGATTCTCCTGTAACAAGACACATCTGAGAACAAAGGTGAATTATTATGTTCCAGTTTAAAATTTTGTTGCATAGGATTTAATGCAGGTTTAGTAGCTGATAATCATGTCTCTTCTATTAGTTCCATTGTATACTTCCTTTGATAGATCATGACCCCCCCCCCCCCCGAAGACCTTGCCACCTCAAGACCCAAGAAGTACCTGAGAACACCTAAATCTTTAATTTGAAATGTGGAGTGTAAGTGTTGCTTTAAGTGTTGTATCTGAGACAAAGAGCCACTTGCTACAATAATATCATCAACATAAATGAGCAAAGCTATAAAAGATTCTAAAGACCTTTTTGTAAACAGAATGTAATCATTTTTAGATTGTTTAAATCCTTGAGACAACAAATACACAGTAAACTTCTCATTCCACTGTCTACTAACTTGTTTAAGCCCATAAAGAGATTTCTGAAGCTTGCAAACCGCATTAGGAATTGAGGACTGAACTCCTTGTGGAAAATCCGCATAAATCTCCTAATATAAATCACCATGAAGAAAAGCATTATTGATATCTAACTGATGTACATGCTAATGATTCACAGAGGCTAAAGCCAGAATAAGGTGCACAGAAGTCATTTTTGCCATAGGGGAGAAAGTATCTACATAGTCTATATCTGGTTACTGGGTGTATCCCTTAGCCATAAGTCTTGTCTTATATCTTTCTATTGAGCCATCAGCCTTTCTTTTAGCTTTATAAACCCACTTACAGCCAATGGGTTGTTTACCAGGTGGCAAGTGAACAATGCTCCAAGTGTTACTGGCCTCTAAGGCTGCTAATTCCACCTGCATTTCTTGTTGCCAGGCTGCTGATGAAGCTGCCTGCTGATATATCACAGGCTCCTGCTCAGTACTGATATTAAGTATGTAGGATTTGTACTCAGGAGTCAGAGCATCAAGTGAGTGATAAGACTGAATAGGGTATGGAAAGGAGACTGATGAATCCAATTGATCAGAAGAATGGCTAAGATTGAAGTAGTAGTGCTGTAAATAAGATGGAGCATGTCTTGGTCTAACATGTCTATGATCAGAAGAATGATGTGATGTAGGAGTTGACACCGGAGGCAAATGAACTTCCAATTATGTTATTGGTATCTAATCACCAGGAAGAAAATTTGAATCCTTAGAAAATGAAGAAGGGGAGGATGATGTTAAAGGCAATGATGGCACAGGAGATGATTCAGTGTCACTTGAATGTAAAGGATCAGGTGTGGAAGGTAACTCATGCAAAGGATGCACCTGAGGAGGGGTTTGACATAAAGATGAAGGAACATCAACCATACCGGAAGACACTGGCACTGATGTTGCTGGTAAAGGATATCCATCAGAGAAAGGAAAAGAACTTTCATGAAACAATACATCCCTAGAAACAATGACAGATTTGTCATCTAATTTCTGAAGAATATAACCTTTTGCACTCATAGAGAATCCAAGAAAAACACAGGGCAAGGACCTAGATGAAACTTGGCCTTATGAGGAGAGTTATCACAAGCAAAAGCCAAACAACCAAACACTCTGAGATGATCATAAACAGGTTGTTTCTGATGTAAAATCTCATAAGGAGTTTTATGCTTGAGAACAGGTGATGGAATTAGATTTATCAAATACGTAGCATTCTGAAGACAAAATCCCCAGTAAACAATAGGTAATGAAGCATAAAATCCGAGTGCTCTAGCCACAACCACAAGATGCTGGTGTTTTCTTTCCATTACCCTATTCTGTTGAGGGGTGTAACTACATGTTGTTTGATGAATAACCCCATGTTGCATATGAAACTCAGACATATTGAATTCAAACTCATTATCACTCCTTAGAACCTTGATATGGACATTAAATGTAGTAAAAACATAATGAAAGAAATTTTGCAAAATCTGTGTAGCCTCAGATTTTGCCTTAAGAAGATAAATCCAAGTATACCTTGAACAATCATCCACTATAGTCAAAAACTATTTCTGATTGTACAAATTAGGATGCCTGTAAGGGCCCCATATGTCAACATGAATGATATCAAAAGGAAACTTAGAGGCTATAATAGACATAAGAAAAGAGGACCTCTTCAGTTTTGCCAATGGGCAAAATATACAATTATTATTTTGGCTAAGGAGCAGGAAATATGGTCAGTGGCCCCTGAGTCCAAGATCCATACACAACCAATAATTGTAGAATGTTTACCTGTATACGTACCAGTTTGTGCAGTCATGACAGCACCTTGTAACTCTTTGTTTCCACTGGTTCCTGAAACAACATCATCAACATCTAACAATTTCAGAAGTTCAGTAAATTGTTTTTGTGTAAGAGAATGTGTGGATTATGGAAGTAGAGAAGAAGAAGCATGTTCAGCATCACAGTTCTGAGGCTTCTCTTCCATCAATTCAGCTGCATTCACTTGGTTTTTAAACTTGAAACTAGGAGGAAATCCATGCTTTCTGTAACATCTATCACTTGTGTGTCCTAGCATACCACATTGATTACATTGCAAATGCTTGTTACCTTCCCGATAAAACCTACCATTTCCTCTTCTATACATCTATCCTTGCTTCTTGTTCACGTACGTGTTTGCCACAAAACTTTCTTGATCATGACAATTAGTAACTAGTGCTGTAGGAGCATTATTGAAGCCTGCTATTAAACTGTTATTAGTAATTTTCCTTTCAAACATTCACGCCATTGCAAACACACTTTTGATATCTGCAAAGGTGTCATCACGAACACCTGCGATCTGACTGGATCGAATTCTTCGTTCAATCCTTTGACAAAATTTATAACATAATCATTCTCAATGAATTCATTCACCTTCTTAATTATATCACATCGCATCTAAGGAAATCACACTTCAGTATGGATCTTAAAACCACTAGTTCTTCCCACAATACTTTCAATTTTGTAAAGTAATCATTTACACTGAGACTTTCTTGTCTTACAGCATAGAACTCAGATAACAAGTTAGACAGTCTAAATGGATCACTACTGCCATATCTCATAGCTAAATCATTCCATACATCCAAAGCACTATCATACCACATTATACTCTAAGCAATGGAAGGAGAGATATGGTTCATGATCCAGGATTGAATCATAGTATTTACCTGCCTCCAAGCTTGATATTGAGGATTATTTGGCGTAGGTTTAGGCATAGATCCGTCAATGAAACATGTCGCATTCTTCACTAACAACGCCATTTGAAATGTCCTGCTCCACGAGTGAAAATTGTGCGGATTGAGTGGAGGTTGAACCAGAACGATCGCTGGACTATCATTTAGATGCAAGTAGTATGGATTACTTGCTGGATTATCATTGATCACATGATTGTTGCATGAACTAGATGATGCAGCACTTGTATTTCCCACGTCTAAACTTCAGTTGAAGTGTATCACATACGAGAAGATTGATACAATGCAGAATTAGATTAAGAGCATCAAATGAATTAATGATGAATTATAAATGGCTCTGATACCATGTCAAAATTCACATTAAACTCAGAATTTGATCATCAAAGCAACGTGATCCAAATGATGTAATGAATAAACACAGAGAAAACAAAAATTTGAATGTTGCAGAAGAAGGTAATATGGCACCAAACGTGCAACTTGAAGAAGAAGAAAGGAAGACGCTAGAAAATCTTTCTATTCCAATCAATCTTTATTTTTACAACATCTACATGTATTTATACTAGCTAAAGAAATATCTAGAAATTAATGTAGCACGTGAAACATCAGCTTGGCTTGATGCAGCATCTTCTGCAATCTTGCGCCAAGTTCAACTGCCAACACATCAAACGAGTCAAGCGTGCCACCCTTGCCAAGACCAGTGCACCAAGCGTGCCAACCGTGCCATACGTGCCAAGGCTATGCACCAAGTTTGCCAGACGTGCCACGCGTGCCAAGACCAACCAATTGTCTGATGCCTTCGTGTTATATCACGGACTGCTATTTTATTTTAGCCAAATACTTAACAGCACTTATTCACTTGGCTCTTGCTTTGACTTGCCTATTCTTTTCTCCACTTTGCCTTGCCATGTCAGACCTGTATCTTCAACAAACTTTTGTTTGAGAGGAGAGGAAGACGATAACAGAAGAAAGTGAATTCTTATTCATTCAATTAACTTTTACATGACTGAACTAACTATTTATACAAGTAATAGAACCTCCTAGAAATACAATTCTACACGTGCGTTATATCAAACTCTTGTAACCATTTCTCTTTCGTTGCTCCACATACAGCTGCGTGCCTTAGCTTCTTAACCTGACGTGGCAAGTCAGCCGAATCACCCCTAGCAACACTCTTTCTGTTTAACACACATCATACACCATAACTGCCCCAACACGTCAACTGCATCATCAAGTGGATGTTGTACAGAGCTTGCCTGCCACAGCTACCTCTGACCATGCCAACATGCCAAGCATGCCAATGTGTCCTGCAAACGTGCCAACCGTGCCAAGCGTGCCAAGGTGTGATGTCATCGTGCCCACGGTGCCAAGACTTGCCACTGCCTTACTTCTCATGCTGCAACTGATCATGTTACTCAACACCCCCCTTCAATTCTGACTTCATATACATATTACACATTCCCAGTGCAGAAGTCAAGAATTGTAACTCCATATAATCCAAAGCCTTAATAAATACATCAGCAACCTAAAAATTTGTCCTTATGGGCATAGGTTTGATGATCCCTTCCTGATATTTATCTCTCACAATGTGGCAATCAATCTCAATATGTTTATTCCTCTCATGAAAAACAGGATTCTCCACTATATAAATGGAATTTTTGTTATCACAGAAAAGCTCCACTGGCTGACTATGTTCCTGTCCCATGTGTTTTAGCAAGTAAAGTAGCCACTGTATTTCACAAGTGGTTGCTGCTAATGACCTATATTCTTCCTCAGAAGAAGACCTGGACACTGTATTTTTTTAGCCTTCCATGACATTAAAGCATCTCCAAATAATGCACACTACCCTGTGATAGACCTTCTGGTCTCTGAGCAAACCCCAGTCTGCATTTGCATATGCCTTAAGCAGGCCTAACCCTGTACTAGGAAAAAGAAGCCCTTGACTAGGTGTGCCCTTTGAAGTACCTCAGCACTTTATAGGCATACTTCCAGTGCAAATTTGTGGGATTATCCAAAAATTGACAAAGTTGCTGAACACTGTCGGCAATATCATGCCTGTTGATGGTAAGGAAGAGCAACTTTCCCACCAGCCTTCTATATCCTGACACATCTTTCAACAACTCTGAATCATTATGTGCCAGTTTAAGATGTTGGTGTTGGTTGGTGTCATTGCTTGTTTGGCAGCCAAGCACCCTGCTTGCTCCAACAATTCCAAAGTATATTTTCTTTGACACACCATAACTCTCTCTTGAGACCTTGCCACCTCAAGTGCAAGGAAGAACTTTACTTCTCCCAGATCCTTTATTTTAAATGTCTTATGAAGAAACTCTTTTAGCTGTTGAATTAGTAACATGGAATTGCTAGCCACAATAATGTCATCAACATATATCAAAAGAATCAAAAAAGAATTGCCTGCGTTTTAATGAACAGGTATGATCATGTTTAGATTAAATATACCCCTGAGATGCTAAGGAAGTAGTAAGCTTTTCATTCCATTGGCGGCTGGCTTGCTTTAACCCAAGCAAGGACTTATGAAGTTTACACACTGCACCAGGCTGAAAGGACTGGATTCTTTGTGGTAGCTCCATGTATATCGCTTGCTATAGATCACCATGAAGGAATGCATTATTAATATCCAATTGATGCAGAAACCATTGTTTAACTGAAGCGAAGGCAAGAAATAGTCTGACTGTTGTCATTTTGGTCACGGGTGAAAAAGTATCACCATAGTAAATTCCCTGAAGCTGGGTATATCCTTTTTCCACTAACCTGGCTTTGTACCTCTCCACAGTTCCATCTAGCTTCCTCTTTATCTTATACACCCATCTAGCTGCTCTTTATCTTATACACCCATTTGCAGGCTATGGGACGTTCACCTGGGGGCAAAGACATAGTAGACCAAGTTTTGTTAGCATCAAGTGCTGCCAACTCAAGCTGCATGGCTTGCTGCCAAGCTGCTGAAGTGGCTGCTTGCTGATACGTTGCAGGCTCATGTTCTATACTCATATTAAGTATGGTTGATTTGTATTTAGTTGACAGACCATCAAAGGAAATGTATGAATTTATATGATAAGGGAGGCTGGAAGTGTTCAACAGTGAAGGAGAAGAGTTCAGAAGATTACAATAGTAGTCTTGTAAATAGGAAGGTGGATGTTTCTTCCTTGCTGTTCTGGGAGGATGTGATGGCAACTGAGAGGTTGAGGCTAAGGTATCCTCAGGGATAGAAGGTGAAGCAATTGAGGGCAAATCAGTGTGTAATTCTGATATGGGAATATGTGTAGAAGGAATATCTGAGGAGGCTGGTGTGGAGTTAGAAGGCAAAGAGCTTTCTGGACGAAATGAAGAAGGACTTTGTGATTGAGAGGATGCAAGTATTAGATGTAATACAGTTTCCACAAAAGATGAAGTTAGGCCTGGGACATGGTCAACTGGACAAGGGATGCTGGTTGATGGCTTATAGTTCTGTGATGCATTGGCATCTGAAGGGAAATTTAGTTCATACAACACCACATGTTTAGAGATAATCATTCAACCAGTATCTGACCTTTGCAATATGTATCCTTTTGTAGTTAATGAGTGTCCCAAGTAAATACAAGGTACTGCCCTTGCATCAAACTTTGATTTATTGAGAGAGACATCATAGGCAAATGCAAGGCAATCAAAGGTTCCTAGGTTACTGCAGATTGGTTTGGTGTGGTATAATAACTCATAAGGTGTTTTCTGACTGAGAATGGGTGAGGGTAAAAGATTAATGAGGTAAACAACGTGTTGAACATGAAATCCCCATAGGAGTGGGGCAGATTAGCATGAAATCTCAAGGCTCTCCCAACTGTAAGTATGTTTGGTGCTTCCTTTCAACCCCTGCATTCTGTTGAGGATAAAATGCAAGTGGTCTGGTGAATGGTGCCATGTGTTAGATAAAACTCTTTCATTTTGAACTCCAGGCCATTATCAGTTCTAATTATCTTAATATGAGAATTGAACTGAGTATTCACATAATGGAAGAAACTTTGAAGAATTCTTCTGACTTCACTTTTGGCTTTCAACATATACAACCAAGTAAAACGAGTACAATTATCCACTATAGTGAGAAAATATTTTTGGCCATATATGATGGGATGTCTGTTTGGTCCCCATATGTCTACATGGATTATTTGAAAGGAAGAATGAGAAATGGAAGTAGAAGTGGGAAATGGGGACCTTTTTAGTCTTGCCATAGGACAAACTGTACACATATCATGCATTTTAGAAACTACAACAGTAGGACACTCCTTCAGTGCTTGTTCTATTCTTGCATAGGAGGCATGCCCAAGTCTGACATGCCACAGGTAGGATTCAGAATCTACCTGATTGATAGTAGTGAGTAAGTAGGTTGACTTAGTTGAGGAAGGCATCACTGATGCAGTGATACAGTAAAGCCCATTGGTTTTCTTAGCTGAACCAATCGTCCTCATGGACAACTAATCCTGGATCAAAGAAAAGGAATTATGAAATACAATGAGTAGCTGAGGACAAGAAGTAAGCTTTCTCAGGGAAATCAAATTAAACGAAAAGGAAGGAACATATAGCACTTTTTCAGGCACCAACTCACTTTGATTCTTATTGTGCCTACATAAGTGGCAAAGACAGTAATATTACTTGAAAGTTTAATATGAGCATGTGCAATGGGTTCGCAGGAAATAAAACAGACAGAGAGCAAGAAACATGGTCTATAGCACCTGAATCTACAATCCAAACATAATTAACAGGTCAGAACACTTACCTGGGCCCATATCAGCTTGAGTAGACATCACAGAACCTTGAACAAAATTTCCTGAACTCAAACCTGCATTATCATTATTAGCATTCAACATGTTCATCAGTTTCTGATACTGTTCAGAGGTCAAAATAGGAACTTTCTGTGCAGGACTTAGCTGGAAAGACTATTGGCACCCCTGCTCCTCGTTGCTATTAGCATACTGATCCTTCTTGACCTCTGCCATGTTAACCTGACTCCTATACTTGATTCCTGGGGGGAAAACCATGCTTTCTATAGCATCTATCAGTTGTGTGTCCTACTAGACCATAATGAGTACACTGAACATGTTTTCCACTTTCTGGATAATATCTTCCACTTTCTCTCCTATACTTGTTCCCTTGATTCTTATTATAATAATTGTTGCCAGCATTTCCATCCTTGGCTCCATAATCAGCTATTAGTGCAGTAGGTGCATTACTAAATCCACTCTGTGATCATGTACCAGCCAACTTCCTTTCAAATTTCAAAGCCATGGCAAAGGCTGTCTTTATATTAGGTAATGGAGTCATAACAAAAACTTAGGACCTTAAATGATCAAACTCTTCATTAAGTCCCTTGACAAACTTAATAATGTAATCATTGTCTACATACTCATCATCCTTCCCTACATCACAATTACACCTATGGCATGTGCACTTAGGAACTGGTCTCAAGGATGACAACTCTTCCCATAGGACCTTTAATTTTGTAAAATAGTCATTCACTAACAGATTTTCTTGCTTAACATTGTAAAAATCTTCCAATAAGTCTGAAAGCTTAAACGGATCTCCACTGCCATACCTCATCATTAAATTTTCCCAAACATCTAGTGCACTATCATAACACATTATACTTTGAGCAATCGATGGAGACACACAATTCATTATCCAAGACTAAATCATAGTATTTACTTGTTTCCAGATTTGAAATTAAGGATCTAGAGGAGCATGTTTTGGTTCTGTACCATCTATGAAACATGATTTATTCATTACTAATAATGCCATCTAAAATACATGCTCCAGGAGTGAAAGTTGTCTGGAGCGAGTGGCGGTTGAACAAGAACTATAGCAGGACTATCGTTAGGATGAATGTAATTTAGATTATTATTCTGATTTTCAGTAGGACCAGTTTGATTACCTCTGAAACCAGGAGGTTCAGCGGTTGAAGACAAAGCCATCATGTGATCACTCTAACGCTTATTTAATCAGTCAAAAATGATGCAAAAGCGCTCAGATACCATGTTAAAGATACAAATCTGTTGATCACGAAACAACAAACAATGATCAAATGTTGATCAGCAAGGAACAAGATAACCAAACATGAAATCAATATCGTGCACAACGTTCAAATGCAACAATTGTGCCCCAAAACTTTGTTTGAGAGTAGAGGAAGACGATAATGGAAGAAAGTGAATTCTTACTCATTCAACTAACTTTTACATGGATGAACTAACTATTTATACAACTAATGGAACCTCCTAGAAATGCAATTCTACACGTGCGCTATATCAAAATCTTATAACCGCTTCTCCTCCATTGCTCCACATACAGCTGCGTGCCTTAGCTTCTTAATCTGACGTGGCAAGTCAGTTGAATCACCCCCAGCAACACTCTTTCAGTTTAACACGCATCATACATTATAACTACCCCAACACGTCAACTGCATTATCAAGTGGCTGCAGCACCGAGCTTTCCTGCCACAGCTACCTCTGACCGTGCCACCGTGCCAAGCGTGCCAAGGTGTCCTGCCATCATGCCAACCATGCCAAGACTTGCCACTGCCTTACTTCTCATGCTGCAACTGATCATGTTTCTCAACAAAAATAAGTGTCATGATGGAAGGAGCTTACTTGAAAGGATGCTCGTCCTATATTTGAACTAACTGTCATTTATTAATTACTTGGATTATGATACTTTTAAATATATTTCAAACCACTACAATAACTTATTTCATCATTGGCATAATAACCTTTATTAGTAAAAGCATTATTATACGTTATAGTTCGCTGGCAGCGATCGCTCGAGCAAAAAAAGATCTATGATTGGAAGAACTGGCATATCCCTTTGAAACATAATATTGTGCATAAGTTGATTAATCTGGGATAGTTAAGTTAGAGTTTGTAAGATCCAAGTTTAATTTGACTGATTCTTTAATTAAAGAACTAAAGAAGAAATTAGTCCATGTAACATCAAGGGGGATGTGACTTTATTCTATTTTATATGAACTCTCTATGATGGAAAACCAACCCATTATTGGTAGCAATCCTACAAATAGGGTTCAATGTCGTAAAAATAAGTCATAAAAGAGTTCTACTCAATACTATCGAACTTGTCTCTCCGTATGATGTTGTTAATCTCCCTACGATGTTGTCAAATATAGCGCTCGCTGCAAGTTTTTGAGGGTGAGAATCACTTGATGAAAGTCATATCCATGTTGTATGGTGGTGTGAGTAGTGCACACTCAATGAATTTTACCTATATAAGTATGGAGGTGATGCCGCTTCCTATGATAATTTGGAATAACTCAGTAGAGCGCTTATTAAAACCTAGGACTAGGTGCATGGCTGATTCTGCACCACACTACAGACTTGTAAAAAATAGGCAATGATATGTCTTTTGGTAGTTCATATAAATAACAGTGGTATATGATTCATGATTCTAGTTCATCTTATTCTTGTTTGTTTAACTCCATCTGTACTACTGGTGATTCAAGACGTTTGTCATCTCCATTATATGTCATTATCTTCATTTAGTATTAGTGAGATTGGTTTAGAACTGTTATTAAAGTTCTTATATAAATGTCAGGGTACAAAAAAGCACTTTACATTGTGCTCCAAGTTTATACTAAAATATGTACAAATGTTGATTGAAGAAAAGAGTAAAATGTGGATTGTTACAGATTACAGTGAACCTTGAAACTTGAAGTCACCGAATGTTCAGTGAGTTTCACTAAACGTTTGGAGAAGAAATCAGATACCGGTGTTAGAATATGAGGCTGAATGAATACTTGACCAAACCTTCGGTGAAATTCATTGGACATTCGGTGATAGCGTTCGATGACGTCAGTAGTTGTGTCTTTTCATTAATTGATGTAATTTTTTCTTCTTGGGACATCTCTTTTCATTCTAGAACCGGCATAAACTAACTTACAGAGTTAATTCTATAGGGAGTTGTAGAATTGAGATACTATTTGTGAAGCAAAATCTATAAATAGAAGGATCACAAGTTTTAAAGCTTACACTTTTGAAAACTTTAAAAAATCCTGCACGATTTATCATCCTTTTTTTCTTTCCTTTAATATTAAACCTTTTTATATACAAGTTCAAATTTTTTTCGCAGAGCAGGCGAATAGAAGTATGTTGTTATATCCTTAAAGGCATTTATTAATAGTTTATCTTACTCACTGATAAAAGCGAAATTGTTTTAAAGTCGGCGTAACTTTTGAGTTACGTCCCGATTCTTTTCTCCATTTTACAATCTTTCTTTTAATGTTTGGTTTCCATGTCAATTCGTATTTCCAGCATTTCTCTTCATGTCATGGGAGCCCTCTTTATGTCATGGGAGTTCTGGTTTGTGTTTTTCGGAGGTATAAGTTCTGTATATTGTTCTAGGAGTTTTTGCTTTTCTTTATATATGTGATTAGATATTTTTTTCAAAAGTTTATATACATATATATAAGTATATATATGTGTGTATATATATGCATGCATGTTTTTGTGTTTGTATATGTATATGTATGTGTGTGTGCGCGTGTTTGATTGTATGCATGTATGTATTTATGTATGTATTGTATGTGTATGTACCCACATATATATGTGTGTGTGTGTGTGTGTGTATACATACATATGCTATGTGTGTGTACATATATACATATATACATATATACATATATACATATATACATATCATATATACATATATACATATATACATATATACATATACATATATATATATATATATATATATATATATATATGCGTGTATTACATTCATAGAACGCTTGAAAGCAGATAAAATATCGGAGAATGAAGAAAATACACAGAAGAAATAGTGAAAACATATAAAGAATCATACAAGAGATACCATCTCGAAGTGCACTGAACGAGAGCTCTCATTTAGCTACCTAACGTAAAATTTCACAAATATACTGCTACGACTCATTTGATATTATTTGGTGATACTAGGATTCCGTATCATATTGTCAATAGTGTAAGTTCAGTCTCATGTCAAAAAGAAAAAAAGACAAAAACAGCTTCTTTCTTGTGCCTGTGTGCGCTTTGTTGAAGATGAAGGTTTGATAGTGAAAAATAAAGGAAAAGAAAGAGGAGGCATCCTGTTGCAGAAGTTGGCATAATATTCAAAGGTGTGATCTGCTGTGATCACACCTTCAATGGTTAGACCAAACGTGTAGGGCTGATCTGATGCAAAGGATGCATAGTTCAGCAGCCATGTAGAGAAGCACTTGGAAGTGTCAAGCTAAAATAAAGAACATCCAATGAGATGGCTCGTAGGTACTGGACGGTTGGCACGCTTGACACGATTGGCACGCATGGCACGCTTGGCACGCCTGGCACGCTGGTGGCTGGAGTTGGCACGCAAACGCAGCTGCTGCTGCATCGATCAAAAATGATTTTCCACGTGTCAAATTAGCTTCTACTTGTTTCCTTAGCTATTATAAATACATGTTGATGATGTAGATATTAGAAGTAACTAGAAACAGAAAAATATATTTAGTTCTCTTCCTTGTTCTTCAAGTTGTGTGCTTGGTGCCATTTTTCTCTGCAATATTCAAAATTTCATTTGCAGATTTCTTCCTTTATCTTTGATCACGTTGATTTGATGTTTGAATTCTGTTTCTAAGGCAATTTTAACATGGTATCAGAGCCTCGGTGATTCGCCATCAATTCTTTGATGTTCTTAATTTGATTTTGCTTCATACAAATCTCTTTTCACATACGATATACTGCAACTGATGTTTTGGCTATGGCAAACGCGAGTGCAGCTTCATCTAGTTAACGTAACAATCATACACTCAATGATAATCCAGCAAATAATCCATACTACTTGCATCGAAACGATAGTCCAGCGATCATACTAGTTCAACCTCCACTCACTCCACTTAATTTTCACTCATGGAGCAGGACGTTTCAAATGGCGTTATTGGTAAAGAACAAGACATGTTTCATTGATGGATCTATGTCTAAACCTACACCAAATGATCCTCAGTTTCAAGCATGGCGGCAGATAAATACTATGATCCATTCATAGATCATGAATTGTGTTTCTCCTTCTATTGCATAAAGTATAATATGGTATGATTGTGCATTGGATGTCTGGAATAATTTGACTAAGAGATACGGTAGTAGTGATCCATTTTAATTGTCTGATTTGTAATATGAATTTTATGCTGTAAAACAAGAAAGTCTCAGCATAAATGATTACTTTACAAAATTGGAAGTTCTCTGGGAAGAGCTAATGGCTTTAAGAATCCATACCGAAGTGTGATTGTCTTAGATGCATATGTGATGTTACTAAGAAGGTGAGTGAATTCATTGAAAATGACTACATCATAAAGTTCATCAAATGACTAAACGAAGAGTTTGATCTCGTTCGATCATAGATGTTTGTAATGACATTGTTGCCAGACATTAAAACTATGTTTGGCAATGGCTATGAAGTTTGAAAGGAAGATTACTAATAACAATGCAATAGCTGGTTTTAATAATGCTCCTACAGTTCTAATGAGTAACTGTGATGATCAAGAAAGTTTTGTAGCCATACGCATGTAAACAAGAGGCAGGGAACAACCTATAGGAGAGGAAATGGAATATTCAATCAGGAGTGAAACAAACGTTTACGGTTGATCATTGTGGTATGATAGGGCACACAACGACAGATGTTATAGAAAACATGGATTTCCTCCTGGTTTTAAGTTCAAAAACCAAGTGATGCAGTTGAGGCAATGGAAGAAAAGCCTCAGAATGGTAATGCTGAGCACACATTTCAGGCTTCTTATTGTCTGCTCCATAGTATACACATTCTCTTACACAAGGAAGTTCACTAAACTTTTGAAATTGTTAGATGTCGATGATGTGTTTAAGAACAAATGTATGTAAGCAAGGAACTGCAAGGTGCTTGTCATGACTGCACAAGCTGATATGTCTACACTGAGTGTTCTACAAAATATTGATTATGTATGGATCTTGGACTTTGGGGCCACTGACCATATCTCTTGCTCTTTGACATGTTTCATTCTTATTACCCCATTAATCATGTCTCAATCAAGCTTCCAAAATATCACAGTTGATGCAACTCATAAAGGAGTGGTTAAGCTGCACAGTGGTCCTGTTCTGAAGTATGTATTACATGTTCATTTTCTTTCGACCTTGTTTCTTAAGCAAGCTTAGTGACACCCTCATTTGCTTGTTTCATTCCATGATTCTGGTTGTTTTATTCAGGATCAGTTATCCAGGAGGATGATGGTTCAGTTAGGAAGCACCATGGACTTTATACATGCATGATTCCAGCCTGCCTGTACAGTCTTGAAGTTTTAAATCCTTCTGTACTGCCTTTTGCTCTCTCTTCATCAAGTCTAAATTCTCATTCATATCTGTGGCATGCAAGGCTTGGACATGCTCATCAGCAAGAATTCAAGAATTACATAAATACATCCAGATATACCGTCATTTAGCAAGACAATAATTGTACAGTTTGCCTTTAGCAAAACTGAAGAGGTCCCCTTTTCCTGTATTGTTACAGATTCCAAGTCTTCATTTTGATATCCTACATGTGGACATATGTGGTCCTTATAGACATCTCCCTTTGTACTAATCAAAAATATTTTCTTACTATAGTGGATGATGTTCAACGTATATCTAGATATACTTCTTAAGGCCAAATCTGAAGCTAGACAAATTTTACAGGTTCTTTCATTATGCCTCTACTCAATTTAATGTCATGTCAAGGTATTAGGAGTGACAATGGCTCGAGTTTAAGATGCCTGAGTTTTATATGAAGCATGGTGTTATTCATCAAACTACATGTAATTACACTCCTCAACAGAATGGAGTAGTTGAAAGAAAGCATCATCATCTTATTGTTGTTGTTAGAGCACTCAGATTTCATGCTTTATTACCTATTATTTACTGGAGATTTTGTCTTCAGCATGCTACATACTTGATAAATTTGATGCCATCATCTATTCTTAAAAATAAAACTCACTATGAGATTCTGCATAATGTACAGCCTATTATGATCATCTCAGAATATTGGCTATTTAGCATTTTCTTGTGATTACACTCCTCATAAGGCTAAGTTTGCACCTAGATATGTGCCTTGTGTCTTTCTTGGAATCCTTATGAATGTGAAAGACTATATTCTTCAGAGATTAGATAATAAATCTATTATTATATCTAGGGATGTATTGTTTCATGAGAACTCTTTTCCTTTTTCTGATGGTTCTTCTCTTGCCAGCAGTACCAATGCAGTGACTTTCTGGCATGACTGATAATCCCTCAACTTCATATCAAACTACTCCACAGTTGCTTGCTTTTGGCATATGCTGCCTTCTACACTTAAGTACAGCCAAGTGATGCAGGATCATCTCTTGTGTCATCATTTCCTTTAACTTTAATCCTCCTGTCCTCATCGCCTATGATCCTCATTCTTTTCCTTCTGGACAGATACCCATCATACAGTTACAAGTCCACTTGCCTCCAGTATCATCTTCCTACATTACCATCACCTGAATTTTCTGGTCATACACCTACCAGACCAAGGTATGCTCCATCTTACATGCAAGATTACTATTGTAATCTTAGTCATTCATCTTATCAATCAATTCCATCAGCTACTTTGCTTTATCTTATTCAGTCTAATCACTCCGTTGATGCTTTAACTCCTGAGTACATGTCCTACGTTCTAATATTAGTACTAAGCATGAACCTATAACATACCAACAGACATCTTCAACAGCAGCCTCGCAACAGGCCATGTAGGTAGAGTTAGCAACATTGCATGCCATTAATACTTGGAGCATTGTTCCTTACCACCTGGTAAGCAACCTATTGGCTATAAATGGGTCTATAAGTAAAAAAAGAAAGATTGATGGTTCAATAGAAAGATATAAGGCAAGGCTTGTGGCAAAAGGATACACCCAACAGCCAAGTATCTCCTATGGCAAAAATAACCTCTGTGCGTCTACTTTTGGCTTTAGCTTCTGTGAATCATTGGCATGTACATCAGTTAGATATCAATTATGCTTTTCTTTATGGTGATTTATATGAGGAGATTTATATGGATTTACTACCAGGAGTTCAGTCATCAGTCCCTAATGCTGTCTACAAGCTTCAATATTCTCTTTATAGCCTTAAACATGCTAGTAGACAATGGAATGAAAAACTTACCTGTATCTATTCTCTCAAGTATTCCAACAATCTAAAAATGATTACACTTTGTTTACAAAAAGATCTCCAGATTCCTTTACATCTTACTCATTATGTTGATGATATTATTGTGGCAAGTGATTCTTTATCTCAAATACAACAACTAAGCAGCACTTACATTCTACATTCTAGATTAAAGATTTAGGTTTTCCCAAGTACTTTAGGTCTTAAGGTGGCAAGGTCCCAGGGGGGAATTGTGGTCTGTCAAAGGAAGTATATATTGGAACTACTAGAAGAGATAGGATTCCTAGCTGCTAAACCTACCTTGACTCCTATGGAACAAAATCTAAAATTAAAGCATAATGATTCACCACTGTTTTCAGATGTGTCTTGTTGCCGAAGAAGTATTGGAAAGTTGTTGTATTTCACCATTACTAGGCTTGACATTTCATATAGTGTTCAACAGTTAAGTCAATTTTTGGATAAGCCTACAGAATTGCATATGAATGCTGTTCACAGATTGCTGAGATACTTAAATGGAAATCCTGGACAGGGGTTTCTGTTCCCTAGTACAGGATCAAAGTTGCTCAAGGCTTATGCAGACTCGGATTCGGGTGGTTGCACTGAAACCATAAGGTTTGTCATAGTGTATTGTATGTTCTTTGGAGATGCTCAGGTGTCTTGGAAAGCAAAAAAGCAGACTACTGTGTCTTGATCTTCCTCAGAGGCTGAATATAGATCACTTGCTGCAGCAATTTGTGAAATACAATAGTTATTGTACTTGTTAAAGGATCTGGGAGTAGAAGAAAGACAGCATGTGGAATTATTTTGTGATAACAAGAGTGCAATCTATATAGTGGAAAATCCAGTCTTTCATCAGAGGACTAAACATATAGAAGTGGATTTTCATGTGGTTATGGATAATTTTCAAGGAGCAATTAAGCCAATGCCAGTTAAAACTGAATTTCAAGTGGCAGACTTGTTTACCAAAGCTTTAGGTTCACAGAGACTGCGATTTCTGACTTCAACATTAGGAGTATGCAATATTTATAAGAAGTCAGAATTGAGGGGAGGTGTTGAAGATGAAGGTTTGATAGTGCAAAACAAAGGAAGGCAAGAGGAGGCATTTTGGTGCAGGAGTTGACATAATATTCAGAGGTGTGATCTGCTGTGATAACACCTTCAATGGTTGGACCAAACGTGTACGGGTGGTCTGATGCAAGGGATGCATAGTTCAGCAACCATGTAGAGGAGCAGTTGGAAGTGTCAAGCTAAAATAAAGAACCGTCAATGAGATGGCTCGTAGGCACTGGACGCTTGGCACGCTTGGCCCGATTGGCATGCATGGCACGCCCGTCACGCTTGGCACGCTGGTGGCTGGAGTTGGCATGCAAATGCAGCTGCTGCTGCATCGAGCAAAAATGATTTTTCACGTGCCAAATTAGATTCTAGCTTTTTCATTAGCTAGTATAAATACATGTTAATGATGTAGATGTTAGAAGTAACTAGAAACAGAAGAATATATTTCGTTCTTTTCCTTGTTCTTCAAGTTGTGTGCTTGGTGCTATTTTTCTCTGCAGTATTCAAAATTTCGTTTGCATATTTCTTCCTTGTATCTTTTGATCACGTTGATTTGATGTTTGAATTCTGTTTGTAAGGCAATTTTAACACTTCAGAAAATAATTCCATATTTCATCAAATTGGTCTCAACTATTACTCCAGTGTTCTCCATTCAATTCAATTTCCACTGTTTCCAGCAACTGTTTTTTCTCCTAAATAAGTTTCTTGTGCTCGACTTGTGGAATCAACAAGAAACACATCTGACTTTGTTTTCATGATAGTTTTGTGTGTTTATCCAAGGACTATAGCATCTTCTTTCAGCCCGATAAACATTAGGAAGTTGTTAACACTGCCCAAAGCTCCTCCCCTTCCTCTAAAATCCTTACTAAAATGCACGGTGGACGGTTTAATCATGATTTTTCAAATCTGGACAGTGAATAATAATTTTCCTCCATCAGTCAGTATTGCAAGATGTTTGCATTTCCAATAGAGTCAAGGACACATTCTTCCTTCACTTTATAATATGATAGAATAAAATAAAATGACTCGCTACGTTTTTTATATTGCAATTTTCATTATAGGGAGACAACCTTTATGCGTTTCTAACACAGATATGGTTGCATACATCCGACCTTCCATACCCGTCATAGACGGGAGCCTCAAAGAAAATAGGGTAATGATGTTGTTGTTGCAATCAGTATTGCAAGACTTTGTGTCCTCAGTACCGTCATGGGATATTTTTTTCTTCGAGCAGGTGTCTTGTTCCCGTTGTAACGAGACAATGGATCTTGAAGTTTTGGATATTAACAATGAGGAAATTTTCCCTCAGAGGATTGTAACATGCGAATAGTGCGAGTTTCCTCTACCATCGTCGATTTATATGAGCATAAGGTAGCAATTTCTTTCTGGAAAACTTCACTTTGACATTTGCTATCAATTTTTTTAGCTGATACTCCAGGCAGTTTGTGGAAATCAAACAGAATTGTGCCTATCGTGCGACAAATATGTAAGATTACGTGAGCTGGATAGACATCTAAGCATATGCAATCGTGGGGAGTCTTCCAGGTAAGAAAACTACGGGTATTCTAACTTTACAATGGGGATTAGTTCCCACTTGGAAGTTTCCTAGAACTTGTAAAATCAAAGTTTATCCACAAGCCTTATTGCTCATCAAAATTTATGATCATCCTTGGGAAAATTTATCTCTGATACGAGGGTGTTCGCGTCACTCCGTGTTTCTTTATTCTTCTGTTAATTGTACATATCTTATATGGTTAAAGGGGTACAATATAAACTGGAAGAAACCAGGATCCCCTAGAAGGCAGCCGGATGAATTTTCACCGAGGCGCCTGTTTTTCACAATTGCAAGTACTGACATGGATGTGTTTCTATGTTCACTGCTTTTCCAAAGGAAATCGCAACAGAATCAAGTGAATTGATGCTGAAAGTAAATACAGGGAGGACGGCAGCTTTTGCTAGATCTTGTTGAGGTTATTCACATTCCTTTTGCTGAGTTCTGTCTGTCTCCAGAAAAGATTAGCAGCATACTGTATTCTATGCTTCATTAGAAGAATTATAAATTCGTTCAAGTTAAAAACATTTACAAAGTTGTTACTTTTTTATAGGGGTAGAATTCTACTTCCAACGGCTATTTTGACCACTCTGTGAGTGGTTACTGTTTATCTACAGTAAATTCTAACGGCTGTAGTAATGACTAGTTGTCAATCCAGCTCTGCTATGTACAGTAAAATATTCTAAGTTACAATAATTCTAAGTATGGTAGCCGGCCTTTTTATCTTGTGCTTCACTTTGTTACCTCAGCTCAGCATTTCTTTATTTTGTTATATCTGGTTCTTCATCGTTTAGTGTTTCACCTCAGCTCCACTTTAGTTCAGCATGACCATACTTGATCTTGTCTTTGTTCCGTACTTTATCTCAGCTCCTCTTCAACTCAGTACGGTTACTCTTCATATCTGTCAATTCAGCTCAGCTCAGCTGACAGTTGTCTTCCGTCGTCATCGCCCAGATCAGATTTGCCAACTTGAGGTCAGCTCAGGTGACAGTTGTCTTCTATTATCGTTGCCCAGATCAGGTTTGCTTACATGAGGTCAGCTCAGCTCTGCTGGGACATAGTTTTCACATATTGCAGTACAATGGAAATATCGTGTGCATATTATCTCCATGTACCAAGTGATTTTCTGAATTTACTGTTGGGGAACTTAACGCGGAATCAGTGAAGAACAAGCACAACGACGATTACAAGAACACACAAAAGTATTAACGAAGAAAAGACTAAAACGAAGAACACAAGATTTAACGTGGGAAAACCTCAAGGGAAAGAAAAACCCACGGCGGCGGCAAGCCAAAAATTCACTATCACCAACTCAGATTTCAGTTACAATTCACTGCGCCTAGACCCCATTTATAGCGAGCGGATCGGCTATAACAAGGGATATGCCTTATACATCAAATCATACCATAAATAGGACTTTAATAGATATTCCTTATGGAAAGATATACATGGAGATTTCTATCCAGAACAAAATTTGGTATTAATCAAATCTCCAATCAAGAGATATCCGTTCCTGTGATTTTCTGATATATGACCGATCTGCAGCTCTGCTCGGCCATCAGTCCAGCTTGGCACACTTTCATCACTGGCATCAGCTCCCAACTCTAAGTCCTCGAGCTCGGCCTTCTGAGCTCGGCCTTTTTAGCTCAGCCTCTTCAGCTCGGCTGACTTCAGTTCCACCAATCTCAACAAAATCTCCCACTTGGAAATGACTAATTTAGACGCATCATGAATTTTCTTCTTCTTCAGACTGCCGCCACTTCAGCACTTTCATCAAGCAACAAGGCCAAGAGAAGCCTTTCAGATTTCAAGCTTCTCTTTCGGAACAATCTTAGTCATCATGTCTGCTGGATTCTGGCTTGTATGAATTTTCTCCAAGTCAAACTGTTTCGCCTCAAGCATATCTCTTATGTAGTGATACCTGATGTCAATATGCTTAGTTCTTGCATGATAGTCAGAGTTTCTAGCCAAGTGTATTGCACTCTGACTATCACCGAGTAGCTTGTAGCCGACCTGAGGGTGCTTCAGTTCATTCAGCAAGCTCTTCAACCATACCAGTTCCTTGGTAGCTTCAACTGATGCCACATACTCAGCTTCAGTTGTTGACAATGCCACAATTTTCTGCAATGTTGATACCCAAGTGATTGCAGCACTGCCTAGCTTGAAAACATACCCTGTAGTACTCTTGCGCTCATCAACGTCTCCAGCCATATCAGAGTCTACAAAGCCGAGTAGGTTCAGATCATCGTTGCCGAACTGCAATGTCAAGTCTTGTGTTCCCACTAAGTACCTTAGTATCCACTTCACTGCAGCCCAATGGTCTGGACCAGGATTTGACATGAATCTACTTACAGCTCCCACTGCATGGGCTATGTCTGGTCTGGTGCATACCATAGCATACATCAGGCTACCCACGGCTGAGGCATAGGCTACCTTCTTCATTCGTTCAAGTTCATCCTTCGTCTTAGGACATTGCTGCTTTGACAAATTCTTGAACTGTCTTGCTAGAGGTGTAGTCACCGACTTTACATTTTCCATATTGAATCCTTTCAATACCTTGGAGATGTAATTTCTTGGCTATTTGTTCCTTCAACTTCTTGATCTCATTAGTGCTTCCACCTGCTATTAACATGTCATCAACATATAGTAGGAGAATGATGTACAAACCTTCAAATCTTTTGAAGTAACAGCAGTGATCCCCATGGCAGCGCTTGTAGCCGACCACTGCCATAAAGTTGTCAAATTTTTTATACCACTACCTTGGAGCTTGCTTTAGTCCGTACAAGCTCTTTTGTAACTTACATACCAGTTCTTCTTTGCCGGGTATCTCATAGCCCTGTGGTTGTATCATGTAGATGTCTTCTTCAAGATCTCCGTGAAGAAAGACAGTTTTCACATCAAGCTGTTCTAGATGCAAATCCTCTGCGGCTGTAATACTCAAAACAGTTCTGATAGTAGACAGCTTGACCAGAGGTGAAAAGATCTCGGTGAAGTCAACCCCAGCTTTCTGTTGAAACCCTTTCACAACAAGCCTTTCCTTATACCTTTGAGTGCCGTCAGCTTCTTGTTTCAACCTGTACACCCACTTGTTCTGAATAGCCTTTTTTCCTGGTGGCATCTTTACGAGATCCCAGGTCAGATTGCTCTGCAAAGATTTCATCTCATCTCCCATAGCTGACCTTCAGTCATCACTTTTGTCAGAACGCATTGCTTCATCATAGCAGCTTGGCTCATCAGAATCAGTAAGAAGCAAGTAGTAAAGTGAAGGTGAGAATCTGGCAGGTGCAGTAATAGTTCTCCTCTCTCTCCCGAACAGCAATGGGTGGTGTGACTTGTTCTTCATAAGTTTCATGATCCGAGGTCGGCACCTCGGCAGTCTGGTCAACAGGTCTGCTCGGCTCGGCCTGACCAACGTCACTTTGCTCAAAGTACTTAGGCTCCTCGGGCTACTTCTCCTTTTTTACTCTGTCCTTGTAAAGTAAGTTTTCATTGAAAACCACATCTTTACTCCTGATCACTTTCTTCCCTTCATGATCCCACGGTCTATATCCAAAACTATCACCTCCATAGCCAATTAGAGAACATACTTTGGACTTGGAATCAAGTTTTGATCTTTCGTTTGGCTTCAACAGTGCATAAGCAGTGCACCCAAATATTTTGAAATGAGCAAGAGAGATTTTCTTGCCAGTCCACTCTTCTTCAGGAAGTTTACAGTCAATGGCAATAGCTGGACCTCGGTTAATCAGATAGACAGCGGTGTTCACCGCCTCAGCCCAGAAAGACTTCAGTAGGTCGGCATGTATCCTCATACTCCTTGCCCTTTCACAGATCGTTCTATTCATTCTTTCAGAGACACCGTTATGTTGAGGTGTATTGGGCACCGTCTTTTCTCTCCTTATTCCGTTCTCGGTACAGTAGTCCTCAAACTCTTTGCTGCAGTACTCTCCACCGTTGTCCGACCTCAAGCATTTCAGCTTCAGCCCTGTTTCATTCTCAACGAGGCTTCTCCATCTTTTAAAGATATAAAATACGTCAGACTTATGTTTCAGAAAGTACATCCACAGCTTCCTCGTTAAATCGTCAATGAAAGTGACATAATAACGTGAGCCATTCAGAGAAGGCAGATCTGAAGGCCCCCAAAAATCTATGTGAACAAGTTCCAACTTTTCAGCTCTAGGACTTCTCTTGTGCATTGTAAAGCTAACTGTTTTCTATTTCCCCATTACACAAGATCCGCACAATGGTATATCAACGTTGGATAGACCTTCCAGCTTCCCTTTAGACGCCATTATTTTCATCCCTTTGACACTCATGTGTCCGAGTTTCGGATGCCACAGCTCGGCATCACTTGCCGAGCTGACCACGTTTGCCGAGCTCTTGCTTGAGAACTTATAGAGAGTTCTTTCTCTCAAACCCTGTGCTACAATTAAAGACCCTTTGACTAGCTTCCAATGTGTCTTGCTGAACCTTCCTTCAAAATCAGAATCATCAGCCAGCTGTGTAATTGATATCAAGTTCTTGGTCAGCCGAGGTACATGTCTTGCTTGAAGCAGTTTCAATTGTCTTCCGTCTGGCAGAGTTAAAGTGATATCCCCTTTGCCAATTATGTCACAAGAGTCATCATCGCCGAGATAGACTTTACCAAAGTTTCCACTTTTATAATTTGTAAAGTGTCCTCTGTTGGACGTGGCATGAAAAGAGGCACCAGTATCAATGATATAGAGGTCGTCAGCTCGGCTCTCACATCTCAGAATCAGCCCATCACTATCAGACCCGGAAACTTGATAAACATGTATCTCATCTCCATACTTGTCCGTCTGATCAGCCTTCTTCTTGACTCTACAATCGCGTTTAAGGTGACCCTTCTTCTTGCAATTCCAGCAGGTCAGATTTGAGCCCTTTGACTTGCTCTTTCTGGACTGCGATCTCCCACCTCTGTCACTACCTCTCTTGGCAGATCTGCCACGCTCTTCTGTGCTTAACGTCGCTCCAGAACTTTCAGGAGTGCCACTGTTTCTCCTCCTTGAATCTTCATCAAGTAGCACATCTACCACATTGTCAAACTTCAATGTACCTTCTCCAGATGAGTTGCTCACAGCCATAACAACTCAATCCCAACTGTCAGGCAGACTTGACAGTATCACCAAGGCCAGAACTTCATCGTCAAAGACGATCCCAACCGACTAAAGTTGACTAGTGATCGTGTTGAATTCACCCAAGTGTTCCTGTATCGTTTTATTTTCGGTCTTTTTCATGTTGAATAGCCTCTTCATCAGATGCACCTTGTTTGAGGCAGAGGGCTTCTCATACATATTGTTAGCGCATTCATTACATCCTTTGTGGTCTTCTCCTTTGAGATATTGAATGCAACGGTTTGGGTTAGAGATAACCTAATGGCACCGAGCGCTTTCCGATCCAGAATCTCCCATTGTCGATCCGTCATGTCAGTAGGTTTCACCTCTTTCCCTTCAAGAGGTAGATATAGATCTCTCTGGTATAGATAGTCTTCAACCTGCATCTTCCAGAAACAGAAGTTTGATCCATCAAATCTTTCAATCCTTGACTTGTTGTCGTCAGCCATTGCTCCAACTCAAACAAAAAACCTCGCTCTGATACCAGTTGTTGGGGAACTTAACGCGGATCAGTGAAGAACAAGCACAACGACGATTACAAGAACATACAAAAGTAATGAGTAATTAACGAAGAAAAGACTAAAACGAAGAACACAAGATTTAACGTGGGAAAACACTCAAGGGAAAGAAAAACCCACGGTGGCGGCAAGCCAAAAATTAACTATCACCAACTCAGATTTCGGTTACAATTCACTGCGCCTAGACCAGGGATTTATAGCAAGCGAATCGGCTACAACAAGGGATATGCCTTATAATCAAATCATACCATAAATAGGACTTTAATGGATATTCCTTATGGAAAGATATACATGGAGATTTCTATCCAGAACAAAATTTGATATTAATCAAATCTCCAATTAAGAGATATCTGTTCCCGTGATTTTCTGATATATGACCGATCTGCAGCTCTACTCGGCCATCAGTCCAGCTCGGCACACTTCCATCTCTGGCATCAGCTTCTAACTCTAAGTCATCGAGCTCGGCCTCCTGAGCTCGGCCTTTTCAGCTCAGCCTCTTCAGTTCGGCTGACTTCAGTTCCACCAATCCCAACATTTACGTAGGTTTTCATGTAATAGTTTTGAGGAACGTGTATTTCTTGGTACTCTAACAGCACGGTGCTGCTAGCCTCGTCGTCTTTAGATCATGATAATAATGCATTTGATGATAATCAAATGCATGATTCAACGGCGTCATGATGCTGGAACGGAACTATAAAATTTCCCTGCAATGTGTTAAAAGTACAGAAATTTGTTGATATGGGTGTTAAAATCCTTGCTCATAGTCATCTTTGGCATCTTTCGACGGATTTTTTTGCGTGCTGCATATTGACAATGACCTTAGACCGTCGGCAGGGTTGGAAAAGAGAAATCACTTATTTTTAAAACCAGCGTTTTTAAGACCAACTAAAGAATTGGACGAAAAACGTGGGAAAGCTCTCCGTTCCTGGTTCTCCTGTAATTGGATCAGCCAGAACCACAAGAATCCTTAGATAGAATGGGATTCCAACTCATCGCCTTTTTTGAGTGAGATTTTGAGAAGAATTGCTATTTGGAAAGCACCATACAATGAAAGTTATAAGCTGTATTAAGGGGAGAGTTGTTGTTTATTGTTGCTTTCAATAGTAAAATCAGTAGGAAGACCTGGGGAGAGTTATTGTTTATTGTTGCTTTCAATAATAAAATCAGTAGGAAGACCTTAGAGGCTGTGGATGTCAGTGGTTAGAATCCGCTTATATCAGTAGGAAGATCTTAGAGGCTGTGGATGTCAGTGGTTCGAATCCGCTTATCTCCAACTCGTGAGCTTATGTTTTTGCACGGTCATTCTAGACAGATCCATTGTCGTTCTCTCTCTGAAAAGTGTGCCTGTGTTCTAGGTCAAGCTTGGTGATTTAATTTGCATTGTTTATGGAAAAATTATTCACTAGCTATGTCAATAAAAACTTGACAATAACATCATTTGACATTACCATTTTGACTTGCCTTCAGTTTTTCAGTATCGAGAAAAGGAGAAGAGGGAGGGAGGAAAAACATGGACAGCACCCCCTTGCTCCCTCGTACCATCTCCTGGTGAACTTCGGCATAGAAAAGAGAAGAATTCTCAAATGAAGTTTTCTTTGGGTTTTGCACAAATTTTGCGATGGCCTAAAAAGCGTCGAAGCAGTCTCAATAACTACGAGTTATTGTTGGAAAATTTGGCTCGATATAGTACCAAACATGAATAAAAGATCATGATCATCATCTTCATCATGATCCGTACCCAGTATATCCCAACGACAGCAAAAGCTATCGTTAGGGTATGAGGAGAGTAAGTGGTAGGCAAACAATACCTCTGTCCCAAGGGATAGAAAATTTGCTTCCAGTGAGATGAAATAACTATGTGACGTGAATTTAATGTTCAATAAGATGACTAAGAACATCATACAAAGGGGGTCTAGTATATGAAGAATTCGATTGACATTGGTGACAATAAACATATGTAACTAACAACTATGTGATATTCAAAGATGCTGGAATGAAGAAATCAACAATATCATGATGCTTGATAGAAGGACAAACAGAAGAGTAAAGCCAAGACGAGACTCGAGATATCTCTGAACTTAAATTAATTTTGCCTTCACTATTGAGCAAAGTGACCTTCAAACAAATGCTTCCCATCATATAACGACTTACTTCCTTTTGGTTGCTCTCCAAGGAAAAGTTTGAACATGCATGTAGAAGTGTTTGTTTTTAGAGGAAAGAAGAGAAGAAGAATGGAGGATAAATTTCCTTCAGAAATTCTCTAAGGTTTCATCAAATTTCAAGTGTATGTCCCCTTTCTTTAACATACCAAAGCCTTCTTTATATAGGCTTTAAGTAGTTAATTCCCACCTTAAAAACACATTTTTGCAGAGAATTTAACCTCCAAGTTGGTTCGTTATCGTTCAAATTAAAAGGAGAGGTCTCTTGGTGAAGAGTTACAACCCTACATGAACAGACAAGCACATGGAACGCTTTATGTAGCGTGCGAAGTCAATCCATAGACTTCTAGAATGAAATCGTTCTCTTGTTGAAGCACTTTAAGTCACTTGAAGCGCATCAAGTAGCGTTACATGTCAATCGAGAAGTTTCTAGATTGACATTGCATGCTACATAAAGCGCTTCATCCCCTTTAAACGCTTCAGCCATCATTTCAAGTTCATATATCACTCCAAACTTCAACCAACCTTCAATCAAACCTTCATGCACTCTTATACAAGCTTGAAGCATATGATTTAAATTATTTTTACGTATTTTTCCAACAATCTCCCACATGACCCAAGCTTATATGATCACACAACCGAACGATAACAAACTACACTCTCTGACAACAAAGCGAAGACAATGACACATAACAGATACGATGACTTGTGGTCGTGAATCGCCGGCAGCATATTAATCACAAAACATATTTTCTTCATCATTATCACTTACTTCAGTATTCATATTTGATTAATCACAAATTATCAGATAACTAGTTGCGGTATAGATTAATTCAAAAGACTTCCAACAATGACTATAGACTAAACTTTTATGTCACTCTATAATAAACTCCAACAATCTTCTTATGAACCAAAATTCATAAGGAACTAGCACTTTTGATCTAATCATACCATAGTTTCAACAGTTAGTCATCAACCTTGCATTTAGTTTAGTCATTTTCCATGCTTCACTAAATGTACAACTACCACTTTCTTAAACATGGTTTTCTAAAAGCTAACAACTAAAACTAGAAATCCGACACTCATGATTTCTATGTTTTTTCCACATAGCACATTAGTTAGTTTTACCACAGAACAAATGTCTAAGACTAGAAAACTTTATTTTCATAAGTTTATCTCATTATAAACAACTAGTCTCAGTCAACCCATTTTCAACAAAAAAAACTTTATTCTTGAAAGATGAAAGCAATATATCTAATCTTTCCTTCTTAGATTTCTTATTCTTCACGATAGAATGCTTTCATTATACACAAGCAGCATGCTTCACATTTCAACTTCTAGGTCGATTTCTCTTTTCAAAAACTCTAAGTTGAAACGAAAAACAAATTACACACATTAAAACATGTATTTAACACCATACTTAAATGGGATTAAATTCATGCAACTATTTATTCACAAATCATACAAAACATATTTCTTATGTCTTTAGTATTTTCTTTCATTTTCTTAATAGATTAGCAAGACTTATGTTCTTGTTTCTCACATAACACATGGAACGATTTCACATAAACTAGATGCAAATCTATTAAGACTCATAAATCACATATGCAGCATAAAACAAACATTAAAACCCTTGTTTGATAGAAATTTAGAAATCATTCCTACATATGTAAGAATATGACATATATTACCAACTCCATTTTTATAGACAAATTTAACTTTAAGTGCACCTTCTACTATCCAAACTCTTAGATTTCTAGTGCATCATTAAAGAAACTAAGCTACCTCTCTATCGGTTGCAATAAACTTGATACTCATAACCTATCATCCTTTACGAGGAACTATCAACAAGATTACCTCATAGAAGACTGTTGTGATCTCCTTATCCTCCATCATGTTGATACTCTAATCAACTTTTCTTCTACATTTGTCACCAACGATGGTGTTGGTAATTCTCTTGTTTCTTTGTATGTTTGAGCTTTCTTTGGTTGACACCAAATAAACTCTATTCTTGTATTGCTTGTTTCAATGTGCATGCTGCAATCTCCACCTTGTTAGCCTTCATTTTTTCCATCATTTTGTAAGAGTTGCCTGTCCATGTCCTCCTATGGAGTTTCTTCAGTTGACGTCAAGCATGAAGACAACTGGATGGCATCCACCCCCACAAGCAGTAGGAAATGAAAATGATATCATATTCATCCTATTATGAAAATAATTATTTAATAAGATATTATTTTAATGATTCAACCACCACATTTTGCTGAAAATGAGATTGAAGAATGACAAAGGGACAACATAGACTTCTTTGTAAAACTTGTTTCTTTCTGTGGATCAAATAGGAACATATTGGAATCCAAGAGCTGTTTGAGAACCATATCAACCACAAATTGCTTTAAGCCTATTGGAAAATTTTTCTCGATATAGTACCAAACATGGACAAGAGATATTCAAATGAAATAACTCTGTGACATGATTTTAATGTTCAATAAGATGACTAAGAACATCATACAAAGGGGGTCTAGTATATGAAGAATTCGAATGACATTGGTGACAATAAACATATGCAACCAACACCTATGTGACAGTCAACGATACTGGAATGAAGAAATCAACAATTTTATGATGCTTGACAGAAGCACAAATAGAAGAATAAAGCCGACACGAGACTCGAGACGTCTCTGAACTTAAAGCAATTTTGCCTTCACCTTTGAGCAAGGTGAACTTCAGGCAAATGGTTCCCAGCGTATAACAGCTTACTTCCTTTTGGTTGCTCTCCAAGAGAAAGTTTGAACTTGCCTATAGAAGTATTTCTTGTTAGAGGAAAGAAGAGAAGAAGAAGAGAGGATAATTTTCCTGCAGAAATTCTCTAAGGTTTCATCAAACTTCAAGTATTTTATCCCCTTTCTTTAACATGCCAAAGCCTTCTTTATATAGGCTTTAAGTAGTTAATTCCCACCTTATAACAAATTTTTTTCAGAGAATTTAACCTCTAAACTGGTTGGTTATTGTTCAAATTGAATGGAGAAGTCTCTTGGTGAAGAGTTGCAACTTTACATGAACAGACATGCACATGGACGCTCCATGTAGCGTGCGAAGTCAATCTAGAGACTTTTGGAATGACATCGCTCTCTTGTTGAAGCGATTTAAGTCACTTGAAGCGCTTCAAGTAGCGTTAGATGTCAATTCAGAAGTTTATGGATTGACATTGCACGCTATATGGAGCGCTTCATCCCCTATAAACTCTTTATCCTTCATTTCAAGTTCATATATCACTCTAAACTTCAACCACTTTTCAACCAAACCTTCATACACTCTTATACAAGCTTGGAGCACATGATTTAAAGTATTTTTACATACTTTTTCCAGCAGTTATGGTTGAAATGACTGAGATAGTTGGACCCATTATTTATTTAGTCATGCAGTTTCTACCGGTTTGACGTTGAACTCCTAGTTTCCTTTGTCTCATTGGACTAGCACCAACTCGTTAGAACGAAGGGTAGTTGGTAAGAAATGTTATTATGTATATAAGGAAAAAAGGAGTCATTCTTGAAGTAGTCACCTACTTCTTGTGCATTTTGATCTGTGCTTATGTTTTGTTCTTTCTGTGAGGCTACCTGCACCTGCTTACTTGTAGATTTACTATTTCTTTCCCCCAAAGTTATGAAAGGATTTGGCTTAAGAAGTTTTGGGAGAAAAAAATAATAACACTAAGAAAAACAGGATCTATGATTTTCAAATTTTAACTATGACATTCTTATTTAGTATAACAGAAAATGATGTATCTTTTAGTATGATAAAAAAATGGTATCAGTTGCGACACCAAGAAATTATGATGCAAGTGAATATAATTTAAACTTCTTTTACGTACTTTAGTTACCTAAACAGCGTATTACAACTACAATCCTTATCGCTGAAGTTTGCTCTCTTATGATTACGCCTCTCAAAAATATAATTTTTCTCTTCGAAAAAGAAAAAACTATAATTTTGTCAAACAAATCCAATGAGTATGCACTTGTTTTCAGAGTACCTTACTTATCACATTGTATGCGTTATGATTACTGACAATTCTGGTTTTATAACAAATGTTTGGTTCCAAAGACCATTTCTAACTAACAAATATTTCAAGGGTCTTTGAAACGAAAGAAATTCCATAAACTTGTAAACAATTTATTTTCTCAAACGTGAAAAGATCTCTCTTTCATTAGGTAAACGATCTTTCAATATCTTTGTTCCTGCAGGGATATGTGTTTTATCCAGCTCCAATGCTTGCAAGAAAGCCAGGAGTTGAGGTCTCAATCTAAAGTTTCACATATGGAAACAAAGTTTTCGGTTTTCTTTTCTATAAAAATGCGCATAAGATATACAAGTACTGCTTTTTCTGTCATGAAAATATGGTCTTATTAATAAACTTAATAAGGACAATATTTAAAAATAATGTAACTAATTCATGCAAAAGTTAGTAAAAAGTATTATTTCTGCCTCAAAATATAAATTTATCCATCAAATTTATCCAGCAATAGAAGCAACTGTTGGCTGAAGCACATTGACAATTTGAGGTGGCATGCACAATACTCATGTGTAAATGAAGAGCAGAATGTTGTAAAAATTCCTGTATATTTGTCAATGATTTTCACTTCCTTACAAGCCTTGTCTTTATAGTATAAATTATGTATCTATACATGGCAAATGAATCAACTAAATCAATTACATATTTCTATACTAATTACACAATTATCCTCTTCTGTGATTTTCTGGGCCATTCCTGATTTTCTAACCATTCCTGATTTTCTGGGATTGGATTTGTCACACTCCCCCTCAAGTTGAATGGTGGGATCAACGACGTTTAACTTGCACAAGATAGCTTCAAACAACCTTCCGTTAATCGCTTTAGTAAATATGTTTGCTAACTGATTTTCTGACCTGACGAACGGTAATTCAATAATTCCTCCTTCTATCTTCTCCTTGATAAAGTGAAGATCAATCTCTACGTGCTTCGTCCGATCATATTGTACTGGAGTTTCAGATATGCTAATAGAGGCGATGTTATCACACAGTAATGTTGTTGGTAAACTAACCTGTACCCCAATGTCCTTTAGTAACTTCTGTATCCACAGCATCTCGGTCACTCCTTTTGTTATCCCTCGGAACTCAGCTTCAGCGCTAGAGAGGGCAACAACCTTCTGTTTCTTGCTTCTCCAGCTTACAAGGTTACCACCTACAAGTGTGAAATACCCTGAGTAGACCTTCGATCTACCAGATTTCCAGCCCACTCAGCATCTGTGTACGCCTGAATCTTCTAATGTCCATTGTTTTGGAATACAATGCCTCTTTTGGTGTATGCTTTAGATACTGTAAAATGCACCTGACTGCGCTCATATGATGTTCCTGGGGATTAATGCATAAACTGACTAACCATACTAACTGCGAAAGCTATGTCTGGTCGTGTATGCGACAGATAAATTTACTTCCGAAATAGGCGCAAGTACTGTCCTTTATCTGTAATTTAGGGTTCATCACCATAGGAGTATCACACAGTTTACAATCCAGCATTCCTACTTCGGTTAGGAGGTCTAGAATGTACTTTCGCTGAGAGATATATATATCTGTATTAGATCTCAATACCTCAATTCCTAGAAAATACTTCAGGTCTCCGAGGTCCTCCATCTCGATTTTAGTAAACAAATGTTTCTGAAGACGGACAATTTCCTCAGTGTCAGTTCCTGTTATTATCATAGATAAGTTACCAACCTGCCCTTTCGTTTGGTGAATAGGGTATGATCTGCGTTGCTCTGTTGGTAACCATCATGTTTCATGACCTCCGTAAACCTGCCAAACCAAGCTCACAGAGACTGCTTTAATCCATACAAGGCCCTTTTTATCCTGCATACCTCTCCTATCTCAAAGTCGGACGAAAAACCAGGAGGTGGCTCCATATAAACTGATTCTTTCAGATCTCCGTGTAGGAACGCAATATTGACATCAAACTGATGTCGATGCAGGCCACAAGTGAAAACGTTTATGAATAGTTTACGCCGTATGTTTGAGTATATCCTTTTGCTACTAACCGAGCTTTGTATCGTTCAACACTTCCATCAGTCTTGTATTTGACAGTGAATACCCACTGACATCCGACTGGTTTCTTTCCAGAGGAAGATCACATTTTTCCCACGTTTGGTTTTTCTCCAGGGCTTTCATTTCTGCTATCATTGCTTCCTTCAATGCTGGCTGAGCTTGGGCTTCATCAGCAGTTCGTGGTACATGTTCTGTGCATAGGGACACAAAGAATCCTTGTGCTAAGTCAGATACTCCCGTCATAGATGTATTTACTGGGTACCTAAATGCTTTTGATACTCGTTCAGAGGAGTACCGAATGGGAGGTATTCCTCTTTTTCTCTTGGGATGTAGTACCCATACATGCTGCTGCTCAATAAAAACATTAGCATCAGTCTGTATTTCTGGTGTGGGTGAGTGTTCAAGTGTATCTGGCCTGTTTAAATTGTTTGTAGTAGGGTTATAGGGATCTGGGTCCGGACTAGTTTCAGTTTCAATATTAGGGCTAGACTGTAAAGTGCTCGTATCAGAAATTGTTACCTCATGCATTTCATTGATTTGTAGAGGATTATGAGGTGGTATTAATGCTGGGGGTAGTATATCAGGTGCTGATGCATAGTCGGCGCCATCTACTTACCATGTTGGATTCGCCATCGAGTAGGTTTGAGCTGGCACAAACCAGTCAAGGGTTCCGTCAGATGGAGTCTCCCCTGAATCCGAGAATGGGGTTGGTAATAGTAATAGGTTTCGAGAAAGGTGTAATTCATAGTTGTATGAACTCGTTAGGTGCGAAGATTATAGCATCGATATCCCTTTTGTGTGATGGCATACCTAACTAAGACACATTTTTCGACACAAGGATCTAATTTAGTTCGTTTATGTTTGGGTGTATGAGTGAAAACGGTACACCCAAACACTTTTTGAAGTAGAGTAAAGATAGAGGGGATCTCATGTTGGGACGACAAGGTTTGAATAGAGGTTTGGTAGTTAAGAATTTTGGTCAGAAGACAGTTAATAAGGTATGTAGCAGTGGACACGACCTCCGGCCAAAAACTCATAGGTACACTGGAATCGTACATCATAGCACGGGTCATTTATAGAATTATACGATTTTTCCGTTCGGAGACCCTATTTTATTCAAGAGTGTGGGGACAATATATTTGATGTATGATGTCCTAATCAAGAAAGAATTGTCCCAAGTTTCCATCAAGATACTCACCCACATTATTGGATCGGAGGATCTGAATTTTTGTATCGAATTGTGTTTGTATCGTGTTGTAAAAGTTTATGAATTTTTGGTGTACTTCAGATTTATGCTTTATGACATAGAGCCAGGTTATCCGTGAGAAATCTTTGGCAAAAAGTACATAATAACGGAAACCAATAGGGGTATTATATAGGAAAGGACCCCACACATCGGAGTGAACCAAGGAAAATATGTGGTCAACTCAGGTATTATTAGCAATGCAAGATGCTTGCATTTGTTTGGTCCAAAGGCACGTGTCACATGATAAAGTATTGGTTTGAGAAGTAAATAAAGTATGAAACAAACGTTGGAGATAACCAAATGAATGGTGTCCTAACCGACGATGCCATAACCACACTTGTTGATTGGCCATTCCAGTGGCAAGATTATATTATCCCTGTTGTGCTACATTATCAACGAAGTACAGCCCCAGGCATTCAGTAGCACGCGCAATGATCGTCTGCGTATGAATGTCCTACACAAGACAAAAACTAGGATACATCAACATAACACAGTCTAATGCCTTTGTAAATTGGCTAAATGATAACAGTTTTATTGATGAAGATGGTACATAAAGGCATTTATGGAAAATCATAGTAGGTGTGACTGAGATAGTGCCCTCGCCAATAACATGTGCAGTGGCTCCATTGGCGTTTAAACAATAGTTTTAGTAGGTCGGGTATATGTGAGTAGGTCAGATTCATCACATTTCATTGTGTCGGTAGCTCCACAGTCAAATATCCACTGAGGATTGGCCTGGATAGAGTAACATTGAGATGTAGGGGCTTGTTCTGAGTTTTCAGGAATTTCAGGGATGGTTTTTGATAGTTTTGGGAAGTTCAGGGGCATGGATGTCTACGTGGCATTTTCTGGGCCTCTGGTGGAGTGTTTAATAATTCAGGGGTCCATTTGGTTAAAACAGAAATAGCAGGGGTCATGCTAATATTTTTATTAAGTGTAGGAGTACAGTGGGTAATTATCTTACTATTTAAAGGGCTATTCCCTAACCTTGTTACCTATTCCGCCGCCTGCAGCAATCGCTGCCCCTTCAGTTTCCTTCGCTGTGCGTCTCTTCTCCTTCCCGTTACTCTGGTTGTCTGCTTCTGTAGTGCTTGAACTTCCTTCACTGGTGCTCTGAGCAGCTGAAGCCATGGCCTTCTACTTATATTCCCGTAGATTTCGAAGCAATTCTCCCTATTATATCCTCTCTTTTTGAGTAGGTGCATTCTGGGGTAATTCTTCCTTCTCCTCCACGCTGTGATGGGTTCCATGGGCATGGATTGCTTGGCCCCTTCCTCTGCTTGCTTTGGTCTGTTGGTGGTTTTACCACCAAGCCTTGCCCTACCCCAGATGATTGCCTCATATCTGATGGAGTAAAAACTTCGTTCTGCACCCTAGTTCTTCGGAGCTCATTATACGTTGTCTCCACAGTGGGTCTGGAAACTTGTTTTAACAACTCTTTCTTCGTGTCTCCATAGCTGTCATCAATTGTATGGGATTCGGATCTATGGAGTCAATTGTCATCCATAGCCCCTGAAATTGGTCTCATAGGGCTTCCAGAGAGCAGTTTCCTTGCTTAATAGAGTAACACTGTTTATGTAAGTCAAAGATTTGCAATGGATCTCCTCCAGATTCATATGTGACTGCCAGACCATCCCATAACGCCTTTGCAGTTGATGTGAAGAAAACGCTGAGCCAGCTGTGTTCAATACCGGGAGTAAGTGTATATTTTGGCAATGATGTGAAGAAGACGCTGAGCCAATCAGTGTTTCTAACAAACTCATATTTGATTGAGAGGTCGGACCTGTTCTGTTACCATGTGTAAATGAAGAGCAGAATGTTATGAAAATTTCTATATATTTCTCAATGATTTCCACTTCCGTACAAGCCTTGTCTTTATAGTACAAATTTTTTATCTATACATGGTAAATGAATCAATTAAATCAATTACATATTTGTATACTAATTACACAATTATTTTCTTCTCTGATTTTCTGGACCATCCCGGATTTTCTGAGATTAGATTTGATCACAGCTCAAGCTGCAGCTAAGCTTAACAAGCAGCTACTCAATCTGAAACTGATGTGGGAACGTTATATGGTGTAGCTCATGACTTGCAGGAGGACAAGTAGGTGAGCACAGCTAGCAGCAACTGATCGGATATATCATCAAGCATCAGTTACGGAGTTGGACGCACAAAGAAAAATAGTTGTTAAGCTACACGGTTACATTCTATTTAGCACATGCGCATTTACGTAGATTACAAGTGTATATTTATACTGAGATGTATTGTGAAAAAGCTTAATGAAATAAGAAATTCTAGTCTCCATTGCAGTTGAACTTTCTCTGCGCTTTTCTTTTTATACTATCTGCTCTTTGCTCCCATGTTCTTGTTAGAAAGGAAAGATTCTGATTAATTTTGTAATTACGACTGTAATATTCTCCTGATTCTTAGGAGCGTAGATGAAGCAATCACCATAATTGTATATTAATCCTGATTGATTTGTTTCCATGTATACAGTAGGATAGGCACTATAAATAGAGATATATTGTAATAGAAAAATATACTCAATGAAATACCAGAAAATTCCCAAATTACAGTTTCTCTTTTATACGTGTTAACATGGTATCAGAGCAGGAGTTGCTCTGTTGAATTCAGCAGTGTTGGCTCAGAAACGAGTTCATCACTGCCATTATCCTATCCCGTGATCAAGTATTGTATCACCTTACCAGAAAGGCTCAGATTTGAGTCTCCTCATTGCCTAAATACCTTACCCTTGAACCTTTGACTGCAACTCGTGTGCAGTAGATCCATCCTTATCGTGTTTATACCTGCAGATCCAAACCATAACATACAATGTCAAATATACCAGAAAGTTTGCCATCAATCCCAGAATCTTCTGAGAAAATACCAAAACTACCAGAGAATTTCGACTTATCTGCAGAATTTGCCAAGTTCTTGCAGAGCCAAATGAATCCAGTTCCACAAACACCCAACCCTTCGGCCACATCAGAAAATTTAACCATCAAAATAAAGTTGAACTCAAACAACTATCCGTTATGGTGCAATTTGATGAGAAGGGCTCTCATGGGCAGGGGGAGGAGCACCCACATCACCGGGGTCCCTCCACCCCCCTGCCAACCGATGCAAAATACACCAAGTGGGAGCAGGATGACCAATTGGTGTTCACGTGGCTCATTGACAATATGGAAGAGAATCTTGTACACAGCGCTTCAAGCTACCCGACTGCTAAAGCCCTTTGGGACGGTTTAGCGGTGACTTACGGATCTGGGGCAGATCCGTTACAAATTTTCGATCTCCAAAAACAGGCGTACACAATGAGACAAGGATCTGACTCATTGGACACTTGCTGGAACAAATTGCAGAACATCTGGCGGACTATTGACCATAGAAGCCCTAATCCGATGGATTGTCCCAGAGACACCCAAAAATTCAATGAATATATACAGGAACAGAGGTTATACCAGCTCTTAATGGCGGTGGATGATAGGTTTGCAACCACCAAGAAGGAAATACTAAAAAGAGACCCTAGACCCACAGCAGAGGCTGCATACGGCGAATTGCGCAGGTCAACAGAGAATGCTCTGTTAAAATTAACCCACTCAGCACAGTCACCATCATTGGGGGTTGAAGTGGGACAAGGACTCACGGACAAAGGGCCAAACGGACAGCATAGAGGAGGTAGCAGAACTCCCCGCTCAGGCCAGCCATCACGGCGGGGAGAAGACAAAAGTTCACTAGAATGCACACACTGCCGGAAAAAGGGACACCTTAAGGAAAATTGCTTTAAACTCCACGATTACCCGGAGTGGTGGGACGAATTTAAGAAGAATACTCAAGCCACTGCCACTCGCGCCACCGGAGACGGAGACAGCAGCAGGCAGAGAGGAGAAAACACCGGAGGAGGCCCAGAACAGGACCTTCAACCCCAGATGAACCAAGGAGGAAGACGGGCCAGCGATGGAGAGGCAGCCGCAGGAGCAGCGGCTGAGGGTAAGTGGGTTAGGGTTCAAAACCCTAACCCTGCCTTTTATACCCCTTTTTCTGCAGTATTTAATGTTCGTACCCCTGTTGTTTCTCAAAATGTTAATGACGTCCCTACACAAGCCGAAAAATCCAGACAGGACCCCTTAGTCCGAATAACTGCCACCGAAGCCCCTATATTTCCAGCAACCCTCACCGAAGCCCCTATATTTCCAGCAACCCTCAAATCTACCCCTAAAGACCTAAAAATTGCCTCATCAGCCCCTCACACCATCCTAAATAAAGAAATAACCCATGCCTCCCAAAATTATCACACCAAAAGCACATCACCCTGGATCTTCGACTGTGGAGCTACCGATACAATGACTTACGACCCGCAAGACTTCTTGACCCATACACAACCCACTAAAACCCACGTTGAAACCGCAAACGGATCCGTAGTCCCTGTCCATGGAGGAGGCACAATTACCCTCACCCCAAAAATAACCCTTAAAAATTGCTTATACGTGCCTGCTCTTTCCACAAAATTACTATCTGTTAGTCAACTTACCAAAGAATTAGATTGCATTGTTATGATGTATCCGTCTTTCTGTATTGTGCAGGACATTCATACCAGGGAGATCATTGGGCGTGGTACTGAACGCCACGGGTTGTACCTTGTTGATGTGGTGGTGCAACAGGGACAGTCTAATCTTGCCACCGGGACAGTTGCTCGGCAATTATGGTTATGGTATCGTCGGTTAGGGCATCCATCATTTACATATTTAAAGCACTTATTTCCGTCCTTATTTACCTCAAAACTTGAACCCTTGCAGTGTGATACTTGTCTCCGGGCTAAACAAACTCGGGCAACTTATCCTTTGAATAATACTCGTGTCAATCGTCCTTTTTCTATAGTACACTCGGATGTATGGGGACCTTCCCCATACAACACGCCTTTGGGATTTCGATATTTTGTTATTTTTGTGGATGACTTCTCTCGAATGACTTGGCTATACATTATGAAAAATAAATCTGAAGTAGCCAATAAATTCTGTCTGTTTTACAATATGGTCAAAAATCAGTTTCATACCTCCATACAAATACTACGGTCTGATAATGGGGGAGAATACAATGATGGGGATTTGGGGCAGTTTCTAAACAACAATGGAATTATCCATCAAACCACATGTCCACACACCCCTGAACAAAACGGTGTGGCAGAACAAAAAAACCGAGTCCTTTTGGAAATGGCACGTGCCATGATGCTTGAATCTCATGTCCCGATGAGTTTTTGGCCGGAGGCTGTATCCACTGCTACATACCTCACCAATCGCCTTCCCATAAAAATACTTAATCTCCAAACCCCCATACATACACTCTCCACTCACCATACCATACCCTCGATATGCACCCTTCCCCCGAAAGTTTTTGGCTGCACTGTCTTTGTTCACAACCCCAAAACTGAAAGAACCAAACTTGATCCCTGCGCCGACAAATGTATTTTTGTTGGCTATGCTACCACCCAAAAGGGTTACCGCTGCTATAACCCGAAAACCCACCGCATCCATATCACCCTGAATTGTATCTTTGTCGAAACTGAATTTTACTATCTCACCCAATCTCGGGTTCAGGGGGAGCCCTATGTGAATGATGGAACCCTAGATTGGCTGTCAAACTATGATTGTTCAGCGATAGTTCCAACACGGCAAGTAGATGGCGCCGACTGTGCTACTACTCCCAATGAGGTACCACTCGCTGACATCGTGCCACCACCTAATGATCAACCTGGGATGAATATTGTGTCACAGGTACAGAACGAATACCATAATAAGGAATCTAATTTTATGGTTTCTTATAACAGTAGTAATATTGCTCCAGATAATACCTGTCCTGACTCAGACTATCCTATAGAATCTCCCATGGGACCCACTAATGTTTTGCAGGAACAACAGCAGGTACGAGTATTACCACCAAGAGCTAAACGTGGAGTGCCTCCAGAGCGTTACTCTCCAGAAAAAATATCAGGGACATCCCGATATCCCCTAAATGACTCCAGAAAAGGGGTAAGCGAAGTTGCCCAAGGGTTCTTTACTACTATATGCAGGGAGACCATTCCGAAAGATGTCAAAGAAGCCCTACAAGTTCAAGAATGGAAGAACGCCATGCTAAATGAGATGAATGCCCTTCAGAAGAATGATACCTGGGAAAAGTGCGTCATACCTCCTGAAAAGACTCCGGTAGGATGTAAATGGGTATTCACCATTAAGTACAAGGCAGATGGAAGCATAGAAAGACACAAGGCCAGACTAGTGGCCAAAGGATATACTCAGACTTATGGAATCGATTATTCTGAAACCTTCTCACCCGTAGCCCGAATTGATACCATCCGAGTCTTGTTTTCTGTAGCTGCTATTCGACACTGGCCTCTTCATCAGTTTGACGTCAAGAATGCCTTTCTTCATGGTGATCTAAAAGAAGAAGTCTATATGGAACCACCACCTGGGTTCTCGGCAGAGTTTGAAAAGGGGGAGGTATGCCGTTTAAAGAAGTCACTGTACGGGTTAAAACAGTCCCCCCGAGCCTGGTTTGGAAGGTTCACAGAGGTGATGAAACAAGATGGCTACACCCAGAGTAATGCAGACCATACCTTATTCGTAAAGCGACGAGGGAAGCTAGTTACCTGCCTGATCATATACGTAGATGACATGATTATCACTGGAGATGACAAGGAAGAGATGACTCGCCTCCGTCAGTACTTATTCACTAAGTTCGAAATGAAGGACCTTGGTGGGCTCAAGTACTTCCTTGGAATAGAAGTCCTTAGATCGAAGTCTGGCATTTACATCTCACGGAGAAAGTACATCCTCGATCTCCTTACAGAGGTAGGTATGCTTGATTGTAAACCCTGTGATACCCCTATGATGTTGAATAATAAATTACAGGTAATTGATGGTGCCCCTCCTGCAGACAAGGGTCAGTATCAGCGGCTTGTTGGTAAGTTAATCTATTTGTCTCATACTCGTCCTGACATTGCTTTCGCTGTAAGTTTGGTAAGTCAGTTTATGCATTCTCCTCAAGAACATCATATGGATGCTGTTATGCGCATTTTATGATACTTAAAATATACCCCTGGCAGAGGAATTGTGTTTCAGGACAATGGGCACCTTGATATCCAAGCGTACACTGATGCTGACTGGGCAGGAAACCTGGTAGATAGGAAGTCTACGTCTGGATACTTTACCCTTGTGGGAGGCAATTTGGTTACGTGGAGGAGTAAAAAGCAGAAGGTTGTTGCTCTCTCAAGTGCTGAAGCAGAGTTTAGGGGAATTGCAAAAGGGATCACAGAAATCCTTTGGTTACACAAGCTGTTTAAGGACTTGGGCTTACCAGTTAATAAACCTACACCGCTCTTCTGTGACAACAAGGCGTCAATCAGCATATCAGAAAACCCAGTGCAGCATGACCGTACCAAACATGTGGAGATTGATCGACATTTTATCAAGGAAAAGTTGGACACCGGACTTATCACATTACCGTTTGTTCGCTCTGAGGACCAACTGGCAGATGTACTTACCAAAGCTATCAATGGGAGGTCTTTTTCGGACGCATTGCGCAAGTTGAACGTCATGGACCCCACTGTTCAACTTGAGGGGGAGTGTTAGAAAAGGAAAGATTCTGATTAATTTTGTAATTATGACTGTAATATTCTCCTGACTCTTAGGAGCGTAGATGAAGCAATCACCATAATTGTACATTAATCCTGATTGATTTGTTTCCATGTATACAGTAGGATAGGCACTATAAATAGAGATACATTGTAATAGAAAAATATACTCAATGAAATACCAGAAAATTCCCAAATTACAGTTTCTCTTTTATACGTGTTAACAGTTCTTGCTTGTTTCTGATCATCATCGTTCTTCATTTGAGTCATCAATTCGCACGATTGGTTATTTTGTTATTTGGAAGTTTGAATGTTTAGTTAAAATTTTGACATGTCGTGTAATTGTTTTCTGTTGCTGAAATCTCGTTTTTCTGTCAACAATTCATATGTTTCCTTGCCTTGTTTTTTATTGGACTATGCCCTAGGGGCCAATCAACCGTACTGTACTTGAAACAATGATGATGTGGCATAATGAAATATTAATTCTACCAAGTACACTTTATTAAAGTTATATTAGTGCTTCTTTACTTAAATTCTTTTAAGATAGATACTATATAATTATACAAGTGGATGTCATAAAGTATGTGAAATGACCATTTTGCCCCTCCAAAGCTTAGGGATTTCAGCCACAATACATTGAAGGGACTTAGAATATTTTCCTTTTTTTATAAAAAGACTAACCTAAATGGTCTTCATAAAAGCAAACCTAAAATCATATACAAGAAATTAGATAATATAAATGGTATAATTATATAAGTATGTGTATGAAAATGTGAAAAGACAAAAATGCCCTCCCCAAGGCTTCAAGAATTCGGCCAAGACCCAAGGGATGTCTCTAGAACCCTCTCCATTATCCTAGTCCACTTCTACTATTTAAAATATTTAGTTAGATTATAATTAAATAATAAAAAGTAAAGCAAGCATGCAAGAGAGAAAATAATTAAATAGTAAAAAGTAAAGCAAGCATGGGAGGCAAAAGCTACTCCTTCACAATATCAACACTACTTTCTCATTTTTCATGAAACCCTTGTCTCCTTCCCCCTTCCAAGCGCCTGCCTCCCTTCTCCCTTTCACCATTAAGTCTTCTTTACAATAGCTAGGAGCTTCTATCATCCATCTCTACCTAGTACACTCTCAAGAAGTTCCCAAGAAAGAATACTTAGACTATTTTTATCACCTTCAACCTCCTACTACACGGCCCTTGAAACTAGGAGATTCAACACTATTTCCATTTTCAAGCTCAAAGAAGCATCTAGGTAAGTCACATTCCAAGCTCTTAAGTGAATTTCTCTATTTTAAAGAATGAAACTCACATGGGTTCCTTTTTCCTACCCAAAACCGTGACCTCCTTGGTCACTAGGAACAAGTTTTTCAAGCTTCTAAGTGGTGAAAACCTCTTGATAGTTTGAGCTCCTTTCAAATTCCATTCAAAGCCTCATCTTGGTAAGTAAATCTAGCATCAAGTTAGCTCTATTTCTCATTTAAAATGGTAGCTAACATTTTTCCTTTCTCCACCCTCAAAACCGTATGTTTCATGGGAGTAGTGGAGGAAACTTCAACTCATTCCATCCAAGATCCAAGCTAAGAGAAGGTTCTAGCTTGAAGAGGCAAGTATACTCTAGACTTTCATGACTTATTTAAGGAGTTAATGACTTGAATGATTAGTTATTATTAAGATATGAATTTTAGTTGAGGCTACTAAGTGTTAAGCAAAAGATCTTAGTAGTTCTTTAAGAAAAGTGGCTTGCATGTGAATAATTATTCTAAAGATGAGTTCTTTGCCTACATGCAATATGATATGAGGGCTGTTTTAGGATGATGTATGGACTAGCAAATTGATTCTTGGCAAAGAATAGATTTTGAGTGAATCATGAGGAGTATGAAATGGCGTGTGTGCTATATGTGATTTTACAAAGTTGTTTTGCCATGCTTGGATGATTTATTACATGAGTGTATTTGTACTCAATTTGAAAGGTGTCAAGACTCCTTTTTGGCACAAGAAAACGGGATGTTAGGGTAGCTAGGTGATGCATAAATTAGCGGTATCAAGGGTAGACTTTATAAAAGGCAAAATGAGCAAAAGAGATGAATGCTAGGTGTTAGTTGCAAACTGTTTTGGGGTGATACATATGTGACTTAGTAAAAGTTATGAAATCTGGAATATTCATGTTAAAGGGGTGTATGTAGTGGCTAATGAGTTATTTTATAAGAATAAGGTTAGTTGGTAACCACTTGACATGAAAAAGTGACAAAAGACAAAACTACTGGAGCAGGACAGTTTTATATGGCATGTTGTGTGACCTGAATATAGACCTTAGGAACGTGCAAATGAGCTGATTTTTGGTAGGACTCTAGCCTTGTATGTTTACTAAGTCTGTGATTTGGATTTTTGGAAAAAGGACTTATGCTTTTGCCACAATAAAATTTTTAGTAAAACCGGTCACTACAGAATCAGCACATGACCAACTTCGGAAAAATAATTAAATGAACCCTTTAAAGTTATTGAATTGCTCTGGAATTTTATGGAAGTTACTTAGGACATAGATGAGCATGTCCATGTAAATTAATCAACTTGGAATTATTGTTTTTATGAGTAACTACTGAATTGAAGTTGGCGTTACAAATCTGGAAAACAGGACAGAATTATGGAATAAGTTAGGAGACCTTAGTCTTGTGGATTCGGACATGTATGAACTGTTTGAGCCTATGCATATTACTCTTTGATGTGTTTACTATGTTTTCAGATGTTGGCCCAAATTAATTAAGATTTTATGGTCTTGGAAATTAAGGAAAAGATGGGTACTGTACTAATGCATTCAACAATACACTTTTTAGCAACTTAATGATTTAAGGGTCTTACTCATCTTGAAATGTCATGAAAATTTTATGGCATGTAGATAGGACCCCATTATTCACGTGTAAGGCAAAAGATTATAAAAATGGTTCTGATTTGTTATATTGGAGGACTCATGAACAGAACGTAAATTCTGGAAAATTTCCAGCTCATGGGAATTATATCTATGTCATGTTCTAAGTAATTTTAAGATGATTTATGCCACGACTTGCATTGCATTTCATCCAATGTATCACGCATGATCATGTGCATCATGAATCTGATTTCTAAGTTTTCTGTATACGAGTAAGCTCTTTTCAAGCAAGCAAGTTTTCGTTATGCACATAAGTTGTTTATGGTCCCATGATTTTCAAAAGAAATGTTTTATGACTTCCTTGCCAGCTAAGCATACTCACAACCCGATTCCAGACCCGGGGTTAATAGGTCTGATGACATGATAAGTTCTGGACCCGTTCCGGACCCGGGGTTAATTGGTCCGATGATATGTTCTGGACCTGATCCAGGCCCGAGTTTAATCGGCCTGATGATATGTTCTGGACCCGTCCCATACCCGGGTTAATTGGTCTGATGACATGTTCTTGACCCATTCAGATCTGGAGTTAATTGATTTGACAATACGTTGCTTTATGGGACCAAATGATGATTTTGACACGACATGACACCATGCATTGCATATTGCATATTCCATAAGCACTTTGCATGTTAGAACAGTTAAGTTAGGAGGAAATATGATAGTCAGTATGGTACAACCTAAATTATGATTAGGCTATATTCCCAGCGGAGCAAGGATTAAAGGTCAGGTATGAATTAACATTTGAGGTACTTTGGGGTTTTCCATTCATGTTATGATTCTTTATTTATTTCATGGTAGTTTATTGTATGATTGCTGGGTGATTTTTATCACTCATACCTTTATTTTTCCCCAGAGGCAGAGAATGTTAAGGTTGAGTGGATCGAGGATGAGTCGAGAGTGTCGTACCCGTAGTCAAGGAGACAGGAGAAGACCATGCTTAAGGACTTTTGTGCTGATATGATGTTTGTACTATGAACTATGTTGGAACCTTCGGAGTTCGGTTTACTTTGTTTTGTGGGACTAATGTTTTGGGAATTTAACATTTCGGAATGCATGTTTATTTTAAAGTTTTAATCCTGCCTAAATTTTACTACCACGTTAAGTGTTAACATGAAGGTCCATGACACAAGTTATGGACTTCCGCATGTTATGCATGACGCTTTGTACTCTCCGTAGTGAAGTACGGCAGGTGCACCGTATTCGGACGAGGTCTGGGTGCGGGGCGCTACAGGTGATCCTTTCAGGCCTTCAGAATTGCTTGACGACTTTTATGCTGTCAAACAAGAAACGTTGAGTATGAATGAATATTTTACAAAAACTAAAATACTATGTGAAGAGATGATGACTCTGAGACCTATTCCTAAGTGTAACTGTGGAGGCTGTAATCAGGATGCAACTGCTAAAATGCATGAATTTGTTGAGAGTGGTTATGTGGATCAAGTTTACCAAATGTTTGAATGGGGATTTTATACATGCTAGCTCTCAAGTGTTTGTGATGAATTCTTTGTCTGATATTGATATTGCATTCTCAATGGCCTCAAGTATGAAAGGAAGATAATGAATTCAAGTGTTCAATGATCTTTTGGCAGTATTGACAGTGAATAATGGTAGTCAGAACAATCTTGTTTGTAAGGCATATGTTAATACGCCTCGAGAAGGTGGTTATAGAAGATGAAATAGAAGGTGTTACCAAGACTTTTTTAAACACCATAGTGCACTCATTGTGGTATGATATGGTATACAATTGAAAGATGTAACAAAAAATAAAACTTCCATCAGGAATCAAACTTAGAGGTCAGGTGAACATGATTGAAGTGGTAGACCGTGAGTTGGAGTCTTCACAGTGTGATCCAGTGAATCAAATGTATCGGTTATCTATGTTGACACTTGATCAATATGAAAAACTTATGAGTTTGTTGAATGAAAAGGATGAGAGTAAAGCCCCTCCGGTCACAGTTGCAAATATTGTTGGACAGTCTGCAGTCATGTCTACACAATTTGATGTAGTTAAAAGGTAAGTGTTCTACTGATAATTTGAATATATAGATTTTATACTTAGAAAATATGGATGATATAGCCTTTTCTTTGAAATTGTTTCAATCCTACAAACCTATCCAGCATGTGTCCATTAGAATGCCTAATAATGTGCTTGTGTCAGCCATCCACACTTGCTAAGTGGCTATTAGCCTTCATTTATTATCGATAATATTTTATATGTGCCTTCTTTTTCTTTCAAACTATTCTATCTAAGCAAACTAACATCTGCTTCCTCACTGTTTATTCAATTCTATGATTCTTACCGCATTATTCATGATCAGTTGTCCCCAGAAGATGATCCGTTCGGCTGAACTAGTCTGATGGACTTTACTATCTTCATGGAACTTTTTAGCCAGCTAAATCATCTCCTACTATTTCTTTATCTGCTTGTGCCTCTGTCTCTTCTCTAGATGTTTCAATACAGATTTGGTCATGCCTCAATTACTATAATTAGAGAGATTCACAAGCTAGATTCTTCTATTTATGTCTCTAGCTCAGATGAGTCTTGTACTATTTGTCCTTTATCAAAGCAAAAGAGAATTCCCTTTCCCATTTCATCTTTGTTTGGAAGTCTCCATTTGATCTTGTTCATATTGACTTATGGGTCCTTATAGACACCCTATGTGTATGAACAAAGATATTATTTTTACAATAGTGGATTATTATACTCGTTTTTACTTGTCTCTATTTGCTCAAAAAAAACTTACACCAGACATATATTGCAAAGTTTCTATCATTATGTTTATAAATAGTTTGATAAACAAATAAGAGTCATCAGGTTAGACAATGGTCAAGAGTTTAAAATCGCTTAGTTCTACATGGATAAGGGCAGTGTTTATCAAACTAGTTGTATACACTCTCTAACAAGATGGTATTGTGAAAAAAAAACACCAGTATATTTTGTCTGTGGCACGAGCACTTAAATTTCCTGCTCAATTGTCAATTACAATTTGGGTTTTTCAGTAGAACATGGATTATACTTGATAAAGCTCTTACCTACTCCCATTTTGCATCAGAAAATCCTTGATGAAATGATGCACCATTGAACACCCTTTTATCAAAATCTCAAGATTTTTTTTGCTTGGCTTTTGCTCGTGATACATTGCCTCGTAAATACAAATTTCTGCTGAAGTTATACCATGTATTTTTTTTTGAATTCCTCAAACCACAAACGGGTACATCTTACAGAATGTAAAGACTAAAGACATCTTGCTGTTCAATTTTATGAAACAATATTCTCATACTCCAAAGATACTTCACCATCCAATGCTTGTGACTTTTTTGCTCCCTGTCTATCATCATCACATGATATGGCTTTACCTAATCAGACTTGTGCACTGTATCCTAATGCTCCCTCAGACTCCCAACTTCCTGACTCTACTGATTTTCCTACACAGTCTACTTCAGTTGATTCCCTTAATCCAGAGCCTTCATTAGCAGATCCCTCTTCCCCCTTTTCTTCTTCTCCTCTTATTCTTTCTTCTTCTTCCTGTCCTATGCCTCAACCTGCTCATTCAAGGGTTAGAACAGATAGACGTCCACCTAATTACTTGAAAGGCTACTACTGTATTCAGTTGAAAATTTCACCACAGTGTACTCTCTACACTGCTTCCTCTTATTCTAACCCTTATCCCATTGAATCTTATCTTTCAGTTATAGTTACAGTTCCTAAGTATAAAAGATATGCTCTGAATATCAATTTGCAACAGGATCCTGTCGCCTATTACGAGGCAGCCCAGTCAGTGTACTGATAACAAGCCATGATACTTGAATTGACATTCTTGGAAGCCTATCATGCCTGTTCCTTGGTGCAGTTACTGGCAGGCAAGAAGCATGTTGGTTGTAGATGGGTGTATAAGATTAAACGTAAATCTGATGGAGGTACTAAGAGGTGTAAAGACATGCTTGTGGTAAGGGTTGTACACATCAACTACGTGTGGATCACATTGACACATTTTCACCTGCAGCTAAGATGACAAGAGTTAGGCATGTGCTTTCTTTAGCAGTTGTTAAAAGGTGGCAATTTCATCAAGTTGATATTAAAAATGCTTTCCTACATGGTGATTTTCATGGAAAATTTTATAAAGACTTGTCAGAGGGACTTTTTGTTTCAAATCCTAGCACAGTGTGCGGACTTCACAAGTCACTCAATGGCTTTAAATAGGCAAGTCGACAATGTAATGATAAGCTTACTTAGTTTCTTTTTTCTTATGAGTACACGCAGTCCAAACATGAGTAAACCATGTTCACCAAGCATACTTATACTTATTTTCTGGTACTATTGGTTTATGTTAATGATATGATTGTTGCTAGTAATTCTTTGCAGGACATAGCTTCTCTCAGAGGAACCTTACACATAGCCTTTCAAATCAAAGATTTAGTTGACCTGAGGTACTTCCTTGGCTTGGAAGTAGTCAGATCACAGGAGGAGATCAAGATATTTCAAAGAAAGTATACATTAGATTTACTAGAACATGTTAGATTCTTAGGTTCTAACATGAAAATACTCCCATGGAGCAAAATTTAAAGCATAGTCACAATGTTTGAAATTTGATTTAGGATGTATCAAGCTACAGAAGGCTAATTGGAAAACTTTTGCATCTGACCATTACCGGCCAGACATCGCATATGATGTATACCAACTCAGTCGATTTCTAGACACTCCTACTAAGTTACATCTAAAAGCGGCACACAGGCTCTTGAGGTACCTAAAAAGATCCTCAAGACAAAAATCATTTTTTCCAAGCAAGGGCACCTTGAAGCTGAAGGCTTATGCTAATTCAAATTCGGAAGGCTGTTCTGAGACTAGATGGTCTATTTTAGGTTCTTGTATGTTTTTAGGAGGTTTACTGGTTTCATGGAAGGGTAAGAAGCAGACCATAATGTCAAGATGATCATCATCAGACGATGAGTACAGGACATTTGCAACCGCTATATGTGAACTACAATAGTTAGTATATCTGTTGAAGGATTTAGGGGTGGAGCAAACAAAACAATAGATTTTATGACAACAAACGAGCATGCATTGTTGAGAATCTGATGTTTCATGAAAGAACAAATAGATTGACATATTGTGAGAGACAAATATCAAAAGGGAGTGATCAAGCCCATAGCTGTGAGGACTGACTTACAATTCTCAGATATGTTTAGAAAGACTTTGGATTGATAGATGCTACACAATCTGACTGGGGCTTTGAAGGTCTGTAACATCTGTAGCCCGTCAGGTTTGAGGGGGAGGGGGTGGGTGTTGGAACAGAAGCAGAGCAGCAGCAGCTCTTGAAACAACAGCAACAGTTGGCTGAAGGACATAGACAATTTGAGGTGGCGTGCACAAATGTTGGAGCCACAGCTAAGCTCAACAAGCAGCTATACAATCCAACTAATGAGAAGTTATTCGTGTAGCTCATGACTTGCAGGAAGGAGAAATAGGTGATCACATCCAGTTGCAATTCACTAGACACATCATCAAGCATCTGTTAGAGTTGGGCGTGTAAGTAAGCTTAGCTGTAAAGTTAGACGTTGCATTCTATTAAGCACATATTACAGGTGTATATATATTGAAGTGAGAAACAAATACAATTTTGATAAAAACCGCCTACAGCAGGTCAATTTTTGGTTGCCGGATCCCAGATGTTAATTTCACCTATAAGTATGGTTGGTAAGTGAGTTTCATGAAAGAATGGATGCTACTTAAAATTTGGTGGCAAAGTATGGATAACAGGTGCATTTAACTCCTTTTTTATATATAGGTTAGGTAAGAATTCTTTATACTAATATTCTTTGTAAAAGATACAGGGCGTACACTTCCATACCAAGGAGCCTGTGTGGCCTGTGTGGATCGCCACTGTTCAAATATGCAAATCTGATGAAATATACTTCGTGATGATGCCTTTAAGAGGTACAACTGTTGTTACATAATTTTTTGGAAAAGAACACAGTAAAGAAGGCACGTAAATAGGTTCGGCCATTTAGAATTTTTAATCCTTACAAAGACGAAGCATAATAGAAGGGATGTTACGTGTTTATATTGTTAGAATGGTAAAGAGAAGTTTGGTGGAAGAATAATACGCTCTTTCATCCATACTTTTTTATGTACACGGTTTTCTTATTTATAGTTTAATGTTCGGCTAAATATGGTAGAGATAATCAATTAAATTATTACTATGCGGAATCTACACCTAATTACAATCTCTAATTTCTTCCTTAATTATGCCGGTATCTTCAGGTCTGATTGTGGAGTCTTCTAGCACTCTCCGTCAAGGGACGTCAAATGCTTAACTTGCACAATACTCAAGCGAAACTTTGCCTTGTGACAACTTTGGAAAGAATATCTGTCAGTTCGTCTTCTCACCTTACAAATTAAAATACAATTGTGTCATCTTCGATTTTTTCTTTTATAAAGTGTCAATCCACCTCTACATATTTCTATATAGCATGTTGTAAGGAATTCTCTGAGATACTTATTGTTGCTTTATTATCACATTTTAGTGATTAAGAAGACTTGGTGGCAAGCCAATTTTGGTCATTAAGTTCTTCATCCACAATGAAGTCAATGACACACTCTTCCTTGATTTTGGAATATCATGGAATAAAGCAAAATGACTCACTAAATTGGATGCGTTTCTAATATTGTGAAGTAGCAGTTGACCGATAAAACTTGGCCTAATTTTTATTATGGGGCATCGAGAAACAACCTATATTATGTTTCTAATGCATGCGTATGATTGCGTATATCCGACCCTCATACCCGCCATAGGCAGGAGCCTCTACGGCAATGTGGTAATGTTGATGTTAATATTGAAGTTCTTAATCCACAAAATCTTTGTTGCGGCTTTGGTAATTCTTCAGAATTTTGTCTCAGTGCTGGACATTGTTACTATCTTTAATTCTACTTCTACATGTCACTACATTTACTCTAAATAGTATAAGGAACTCTAATATAGACCTTCTATCATTTGGATTACCAGCCTAATATGCATCAATATATGCTTCAAAATTAAGGTGTCCTTTTCTTTTCAACGTGATTCTATGTTTTGCCGTACCTTTCGGGTATCGTAATATTGTCATGACTGTTCATATATGTTCCACCCGTAGATGGTGTATGAGCCGACTTACAGCTCTGACTGCATATGCTATATCCGGTCAAGTATGTGCCAAATAGATCAGTATGCCAACCAGTCACTAATACCATTCTTTTACCGCTAGTTCAGCACCTTCCACTATTGAAGCCCATAATTAACCTGGATTGGAGTATCTGCTAGTTTACAATTAATTATTCCAGCCTCTGTAAGTAAACCATGAATATATTTTCACAGCGATATGAAGATTCTTTTGCTAGATCGTAGAACCTCAATTCCCAAGAAGTACTTCAGCCCTCCTAGGCCCTTTATCTAAAACTCCATGAATAGGTTCTCTTTTAGCTATTGATTACCTCAGTTTGTGGATTTTTCTCTCTGCTTGTCTCAGATTGAAAATGGTGGCTGTTTAACTGTGGTTACTCGGTGGTGTTCATGGACGATTTTTGTTTGTCTTTGGTCTTTTGACCGAGAGAGGTAAATGAGATGGGAATGAATCAGTTTTGACTCTCAAGTTTTTTTGCTGTGTTATGTGGTGTTTTTTGGGTGGTGTCGGAGGGCGGCTGTTTGTTATGGTTTGTGGCTTCATGTGTCTTGTTCTAGGTCACTTTGGTTGGTTTTGTTGATCTAACATGTTTTCTGTTTGATTTTGGCTTGATTTATGCTGAGTCAGATTGAGAGAGATGCTTTACTGGAGTTGGGATCTCCTAACCCCACTTTCCTCATCCTCTTTGTGACCACACGACATGTGGCAGCAAAGGAAGATGGTGAGGCTAGATGCGGGTCCCCATTTGCGGTGAGGGGATCCTATCCCCTTTACCGGTGGTTGGTTGTGCATGAATTTGCTAAATTTGGATGGACTGTTTTGATTTTTGGCTTTTTGTGATTGTCTGGATTCTTCGGTGTGTTCGCTGGTTGAATTCAGACGACAATGAAGTTGTTTTTATGTTTGAATTTAGACGATAATGAAACTGAGTCTAAGTCATACGGATCAAAAACAATGCTCTAATACCATATTAGAATGTAAAAAGAAGTTTGGTGGAAGAAGAAAAAACTCTTTCATTTACACTTTTGCACATATTAGAATGGTTGTCCTATTTATAGGACAATGTTTGGATAATTATGATAGATATAATCAATTAAATTAATACTATACAGACTCTACTTCTAATTATAATCTGTTCTTTAATTATGCTGGTGTAGCGCCCCACCCAAGGCTAGGGTCTCGACACGATGCACCCGCCGTACTCTGCTACAAGAAGTCCAAAGCGTCGATAACATCTATATGCTCATTGTCATAAACATGTATCGAATAGCAGAAGCATCATTATAGACAAAATAAAACATCGACATACGTACGAAATAACTACACCCAAAATAGTATGAGCAGTATATCATCAATACAATCATCATAAGTACCCAGCTGAAAAATCAAAATACAAAAGCTGATATAGTAGTCTACTAGAAAGCCCTCGGAACCTATTCTCTTGGCGCGTCCTTTACGAAATCCTGCTCTGGGTCATGTGGGTCTGCATGGTAAAAATAAGGGATGAGGGATAATGAATCGCTCAGCAAGTATTTCCACCTAGATTCGTCAAGAGGATCATACATGGGGGTCGGAGTAGTGGAGAGGATACAGTAAAACACAGAGCATGTACTACATTTGTAAAAGCATGGAAGTAACATTCAACGTAAATAACATAAATAAACAGTACAGTTAATCAAGCAGTTAAAGTCTTTCGTCAGCATTACTTTGTAACTTAGTTATCTTTCGTATAGTATGTATCCTTCTTAACATGATCTTTTTAAGTCCAGTTCTATGTGCTTACCGGTATTTACTTGTCTATCATACTAGGGCAGGGACACAAGTGTTTATGACTTAAGGGTATTATGAGCTCATGGAATATGTACATGATGCATGCATTGCAAAACATTCTGAAAATATATCATTTCATGACTTTCATAAACATGGCAGATCTTGAGTTGGCTATAGCACTTTGCGTATCATAAGAACGGTACCCACGACATGCCGAATGATCTCTCGAGTAGTCTCTATTACCGTCTATGAATTCCGATAGTCCAACCACGGTGTTACATCATAAGTACATGGGAATTACGATGACGTGTTATAACGCAGATCCTGAGTCTCGGACGTAGTGATACACTCAACCATAACGTATTTCGCCCCGAACATCCTCCCCCAGGATCAGATGCCAGACTGTTTTCTGTAACACAACGTCATAGACGTATCAGAAAGGCAGAGATCCCTTGTCCCATACAAGGTGTTACACTCAGCCAACATAAACATGTATAAGTCGTATGGAATCATTCGTCTCGCGATATGGTTCATTATTCATAAAATTCTGTTTAAAACATCTTTCACAATAATCGCTTCATAAACGTGATCGTAAATAAAATCGTGCGCTTTAAAAATCATGTTGACATATGCATAAGTGGATGTTCAGTTTCTTGACTGGTTTTAGGTCTCAAATCATTTCAGCCCTAAGTCCCAGACTTAGCTCTTGTTCTTATGTATAGTGACTAGTTTGCCCTTATTAAGGTAACTTCGGTTTTCTTGTCCCAAAACAGCTCTTTTTTGAGGTTCTTAACCATTAATTTTATTCTCTTAAGATGTCAAATACTTTATTTAATTTTAAAAACCTTGAAAGTACTTTTTAAATACTTAAACTTCAAAATTACCATGTAGCCTCTATAGGGTGTTTTCGGCCAAATGGCCAAAACAGCCCCATTTTGGTGGTTAATCATTTCCAATTTTGTAGCTTAACCATTCCTTGATTTACCATTTATATAATATGCATTATACATGTGTTTACATAGGTATACTTAAATAAATTTTAATCATCATAAAGGTACTCAAATTGGCCTCTTGGTCGAAAGTTACCATCCACACATATCTTGGTCTACAACTTTGTTCAATGTCACAAATATGCTAGTTTCTTACATATATTATACATATCATATATATTCTCACAAATGTACTCCCAAATAACTATTTGAACATCATGATGGTAATAATTTGGCCTCTTGGCCAAAAGGTGTTATCACACACCAACATGGATTCTTCAACTTTTTGAATGCGTGCATTATGCTAAAATGATGACATCTATTTTGTAATCTAAATTACCATGATAATATGTCATGATGGTGCATGATGAGTCATCGATATCCATGACCTTGACATGCTAAACTTCAAATAAAATCACATCTTCCATAGTCATGATTATAAGGGCCATGATCATGGTGATGATCATAATATTAGTAACATGCAAACACATAAGAAGATACCACCAATGAAATTACACCTCCTTAGACCACGATCATTAAGATACATATCATGATGATGGTGATGAAATCATGTCTAATGATGGAGGCCAGAACAGCCCCATCTTAGAAGGAAAATGCATGATAAGGAAATGATGATCATCAATAAGCTGTCTTTTATGGCATGCATAGTAGTATGAATTGTGATGCACCATAAACATACTAAATCATAACTATAACCATGGAAACATACTAGAAAATATATGAAATCAAGAGGTAATGATCATCCTAAGCATATACATAAAAGATGACGGAAAGATAGGTTCTTGGTACACTTTTTCAAGAAAGTGTATTAAGACACTTCTATTTCTTATGATTTGTTGAATGTATGCCTATGCTTCCTATTTTTGTTCCATGCACACCCCTAAGGTCTGTTCTTAGCCAACATTTTGTCTTGCATGTTCCACGTAGATGTCCTCCTAGCCATACACATGAAACTATATAAGAACTACCACACCAACGCGCATGATTTAAACATGCAACTACACTTTTCATATCTTTGTAATGAAGCCTGTATTTCAACATATGTATGCATGATCCATCTTGTGGTATGAACATAAGAGACTCATTTTTAAACATTCTTGAAGAAGCTAAGAAGAATACTTGCCTTTGTTCTTGAATCTCACACTTAGAAGTGTAAGATTGCTTCTTTCCCCTGGGTGGAAGAGGTACACGACCTAGGTGGCCAAAAGGGAATAAGGGTTAGTCATTTATCAAGGAGAAAAGGTTATGAAGGCCCTAATACTTAATCTAGATGAATCTTACCTTTGAATGGCTTGAAGCTTCTTACTTGGCTCAACCTAGCAACTCTTTACCTCCTTGATATTGTTCTTGGGTTGGAGCCTAGAATGGAGTTGGAATGAGTGTTTTGTAGGAAAGGGAGGATGAGAAAGATATGTAAAAAGGATGACAAAGCCTTTACCTTGATGATTATGATGTATGAACACTTGCTTCCTTATTTGAAAGTTGAAGAAACTCGCCTCTTCCTTGCTAGATGGCTCACGGGTGGAAGTGTTTGAAGAGTAAAAGATTTTGATTTTTAAAGAGAGAGAGGGATGGTAGTGTAGGGGATTGAAGTAAGAGAGTGGGGTGAATGGAAAATGAAATGGAATTAAGGAATGGAATGATTTTTAAGTCTCATTCCTTAGCCTTGGCCAAGATATGCATGGTGTGAGGAATGATGGGTTTTTCCTTGGGTTGTGAAGATAGTGAAGGAAAAAGTCTCTTGCATGAAATTGCATTGGTGGTTATTTGACATGTGTAAGAAAAGGTGACATGATGAAAGGAATAAAAGAAGAAAAAAATGGCAAAATTTTGAGAAATTGTCTAAGGGATGGCCGGTTAGGGTAATGGGTGCAAGTAGGTGGAGATTTTACCATTTTAGCCTTGCTTTATTTCCTTATGTGTGATTTTCTTTTCCTTTTATTTTAATTCCTAAATAAAAGTTGTATCATTTTTTATGCATAATTAATTAATCTTACACCTATTAGGTTATGTTTAGTAGTTCTTAAGTAACATATGCATATTATACCAAGTGTTAGGTCCGGAACACACTATAGAGAGGGGGTGAATAGAGTATTAGGCAATTTTACGGAATTTTCTTGTTTAGCTCAACTCAAATGAATTTCAGGAGATGAGAGACAATGAATGAGTACGCAAGATATAGATTGGTTCGAATCATAAATGATTCTACTCCACTACCACTTTGTTGCCAAAGTGAATGTTTAACAACAACTCTTCTTATTAAAGCTAATAAGAACAATCATAGCCATACATACATTAACAACTTAGTGTAAGCAATAAAAACAACTTCATGCACAAAACGCCTTTGTGCAGCTACAACAACTTCAGCTCTAAGCAAGAACAACTTCTTGCTACCTCACAACTTCAACAAAGTTCTCTCAAGAACTTTCTCACAGTGGGTTAAAAGAAGTGGTGGGGATCACACTTTTTCACTAATCTAAACACAAGCAACAGATCAACTGTTTATGGTTCCTATTTTGTTAGAATCACTATCTCTCAATATACAATAATGAAGAACAATGAAAGGCTTAAAAAGCTTTAAGCACTTTTACACATATGAGAGAAAATATACAACAATGAAGAATGAAGCTTGATGGTGGTGAAAGTGTGTATTTGCCTCATTTGAGCTTCTTCTACTTATATGAGGTGTTCACCACGTTTTTGGAGCCTCCACCATGTCTTCAAGCCAATCTCCAAGTTTTGACAATTTGAAAATAGAATTTAGCCACTCTATGGATTGATTTGATCCTCCAAAGCCAGCCTAAAGAATCTTAGACATAGATATAATAGTCAAGGAATCATATATTATGTTGGAGAAAAGTCCACAAGAAATTTGAGCAAGATTGGAAAGAGAAAACACCATAAATCTCCCTTGGGTTTTGTTCCAACGGTCATAAAAGTTTGAATTCTGGGGAACATCGATCGATCGATGTGTCTGGGCTGAGAGATCGATGTCCTCAAGAGAGTTTCCAGTTTTGAACCTGTAACACATCGATCGATCGATGTCTCTCCTTTGAGAGACAAATGTGGCATTGATCGATCGATGTCTCTTGGCCTGAGAGATCATGTCTTCCAGGGAGCTTTTGGTTTGAAACTGTCTAACATCGATTGATTGAAGTCTCTCCCTAAGAGACAGATGTGACATATATCGATCGATGTCTCAGGCTGAGAGATTTATTTTGGACAGAAATGTTCCCAACTTAACCAGCTCTAACATGGATCGGTCCATGTCTCTCCTTGAGAGGCTGATGTATACATCAATTGATCCATGTGAGAGATTAATGTGTCACAATGTGTTTTTCTCATTTTGCTTCAAACTCCAAGTGTGAATTTCCATTTTAACTCATTCAAAACATCTCTTAATATCATCAGAACATTTCATACCCCAACAATCTCTCCCTTTTTTATGATTTCAAAATCAAGATTTTTAAAAGATGTTTTTGCTTCAAATTTTTATTTTTAGACTAGCTAACAATATCAAACTTGAACTTTTCAATCTCCCCATTTGTACATGCATTTTATGTTCTCCCTAATCGCATAAAGCGTGTTTACATATCTAAGACTCCCGTTTAATAAATAATCTTCCCAAATCAATGAATATGTTTGCAAATATCAAAATACTCCCCCTCAACCAAGCATGCATCAAATAACATCAAAAGACTCCCCCTCAACCAAACATGCATCAAATGTGTGCATCATGCCAAATTTTCAATTTGCATTAACCATTTAACATATGTGTCAATCATATCAAAATTCTCATTTTTACATCAATATCAAGCAAGCAGGTATAACCATCAAGATCAATATCAAGCCATCAAGATCAATATCAAGCAAGCAAGTATACACTTCTCTCCCTATTTGAAAGCATAAAAAACTATAACAGAAGATAAACATACGATGTCATTAAAACTTCAAAACACAACAAAGTTTAGCAAATACATAAGCCAATAATATATCTAAGCTAGAAGCTGAAAAAGTGTGAAATGGGGATAAACTGGGGATAAATGATATATAAGAAGCCTAGTCTTCATCGGATGAAAAAGTTATTCTGGAGACGCACGCCTTCATCTTTGATTTGAGCTTGGCAAATCTTGAGTCGTGCCCCGTCACCTTGCCTCGTAGCTCATCGAATTTCTGTTGAAGAGTAGGAACTTGAGCTTGAAGTTCCGAAACATTTGAGCTCAAGCCACTAGATATTTTTCGGTGTCGGACATGGAAATTTGTGCATCTTCCAGATCACCCGCCTCTTCACCCGCTTCTTCTTCTTGTACCCATCCCTTCATAGCTTCTTTCCTAGACTTGAGTACTTGTTGGATGTTGATTTTATCATAATAATCCTTATGTGCGATTTGGTCAAGATCCATATCATCTACATATACTCGCGACTTCACTAGCATCCGATAAATGAGATTACTATACGGGAGTGCTTTGTTTTTCTTTGTTGCGGCCTTATTCATGTTTGTCATGAAAAGCTCTCCAAAATTTGTTTTCTATCGGTTTGCTATGTGGAAGGCAATGTAGAAGTCTAGGTTGCTAGGCCTTTTAGCGGACTTGCCATTGATACAAATTGTAACTATGATAAGTAGGGTTTGGTATACTAAGGGCGTGTCATTGGTGTTCTTGGTTGGGTAATAACCTAAGAACGTCCTTACTTCGCCTTCAATGGCTTTCCATTGCCCCGTATCCCACTTCTAAACATCAAACTCAAAATACCCCTCGTTTGGTACTCCATTGTTCATAAATGGTTCCAACATCCCATTCAATATGAGTTTCATCAATAATAGTGTGCAAAGCTAATGGAAGATCATTGATGTATTGGACCCATAGATTTGCATATAAAAGCCTAGTGTACCTAATGGACATTTTGTCCATCTCCCTTTCGAGCCAAATATTCCTCCATTGTTGGACATCCAACCATTCAATGATAGGGCTCAACTCATTATTGCTTATAATATCATTGATTCTAAGCAATTTAAGAGGAATGGTTGCTCATTCATCTCTCTCCCACTTATCATACAAACTTTGGGAGTGTCTAGTAATGTACCTCAATGTCAGCGATCCATGTACATGAATCTCTCATTTTAATACATGGATCGGTCCATGTATACCCCTTTTTGAAATTTGTATTTTGATCCTCTAAACATTGTTTATCATCCCTAATCTTGTTGTAATATACTCGAATGTCTCAATAGGAAGGGATTTGGCAAAGATATCAGTAGTTTGTCATTTGTTGGAACAAATTCAACACATACCAATACTTTTTGAATACAATCTATTATAAAGTGATATCTCACTTCAATATGTTTGGTCCTACTATGGTGTACCGGATTTTGTTATATACTTATGGCTGATGTGTTGTTACATAAGATATGAACTTTGTCGAACTTGATATTGTAACCATTCAAGGTGTTTATTATCCAAAGTTGTTGGACACAACATGAAGCAGCCGACTCATATTTAGATTCCGCCATTGAAAGTGATACGCTATTTTGTTTCTTGGTAAGCAATCTCCAAGGAAATGACATGTTTCGGAGGTGCTTTTTCTATCGACTAGGTTTCCGACATAGTCGGAGTCACTATGAACTCTTAAATCAAAACAACTATTTTTAGGATAAAATGGCCCAAAGTTTAAATTTCCTTTCAAATACCTAATAATACGTTTAATGGCAACTAGATGCGATTCCTTAGGCATGCTTTGAAATCTAAGCAAAGTAACACACATCATGCAAAATATCTGGTCTACTAGCGGTTAAATAAAGTAGACTACCAATCATGCTTTGAAATCTAAGCAAAGTAACACACATCATGCAAAATATCTGGTCTACTAGCGGTTAAATAAAGTAGACTACCAATCATACCCCTATATTGGGTTATCTCAACCGGCTTTCCATTTTTGCCTTTGCCGAGCTTCGTACTTGTACTCGTTATTGTGCTCACACTTCTTCCATCCTCAAACTTGTACTTTTTGAGTAGATCCTTGGTGTACTTCATTTGGGATATGTATACTCCATCTTGAGTTTGCTTTATTTGGAGTCCAAGGAAGTAATTGAGTTCACCCATCATGCTCATAATCAATTTATCAAAATGCTCACAAAGAAAATCATTAGTGGCACGAAATATAATATCATCCACATAAATTTGAATAAGCAATTGATTGTTTCCTTTTTCTTTAGGGTTAATCACCTTTTGTCCCCCTGTAGTATGCGTAATTAACCCTTTGCCCCCCTGAGGTTTGATATCACACCCTTAACCCTCCTGAACTATTGGACTGATTTGGACATTGCCATTTTTGGCAAATTTTGGGCTACACGCGCCCAAAAATCGGTGTACAGTAGAATTAAAGTTTTGTTGCGTTAATTAATACCTAAACTACCCCTGAACGGTAATATCTTCCTACTTTCTTCTTTATAACCAAACTCCTCAGCCACAACTTCTCTTCACTCTTATGCTCTGGTATATGTAGCTTAACGCATCTGCATCCTTATTCCTTCGTATTCCACCCTTGTCATCAACTTAAATGGATAGATTTTCATCAACAAGTGGAGGATTTTATGATGATGAATGCTCTCCAGAACTCTTTTATGAGTATAAATTCTGCAAATGTTGTAACCCAGCTGCTTTGAAGATTGTGAAGAGTGACAAGCCTACAAAGGGATTGTTGTATTCCGTATGTGAACAGCAAAGAGGATGTAAGTGTGACTACTGGGCTTGGTGCAAACCATACTACAGGGATAATGACGATGGACGACGCATCATCAAGCACACCAACACATATGAGGAGGCATATAAATCTGAAATTGTAATGATGAAATCTAGCATATCCAATTTGAAGATCTTGATGTTTGTGACCCTAGGATCCAAATCTTTTGTGTGATTTGGTCTATTTTTGTGAAATGATGGTGAAGTGTCTGTAGATAGGCTGATGTGATGTGAGTTGTGTATGAGTTGTGGCGTGCGAGTGTGGTGATGGAGTGTAGTTATTGTGGTTGTGATGTTTGCCTATTAGACTGTGCAGATAAGTTATCAGTTTAATGATTTTTCTTGGGGAAACAGAAGGGTTGACGTTTGGTAGTATGTGAAGTGTTAAATGTTTGAACCTTAATTGCAATGCAGTGGGATGTGTTTAAGTTTTGCAAAAGAATGGTAATGATTGTGCAATGCATCAGAAGAAGCATGCAGGATGCATTCCCTTTATTTCCCAAACGATGTTCAACATCCAACACAATAAAAGACTTACTCTTTGTGAATCAAAATAGATGAAAACACTCTGTTTTTCTAACACCACTGCACACCCTTACACCTCCCTTCCTGTCGCTCAAACAAATGCTGAAGAATGCACACCAAAATGGATGCAAATCAAAACAGATTATACGCACTCAGCTTCAGTATGAAAATCGATAGCTCAACGTTCAGTTTCTCATTTGCATACCAGTGTCCATGTAGCTTCAAATGTCGACATAGTTGAAAGAGTGAGTGACTGTTTACTTTTTGAACAACCATTAAACCTCTTTGAATTTGCGTGTTAATGTTGGAGGGAAAATTACAGAATTTGCTTGGTTAAAAGTCAACTCCATATCATCTTTTCTCAACATGTGGCAGTGGCACATTTGACATTTCACTCTTTTCCGGCACAAATTTGACAGAAATGGCATTGTCCAAATCAGTCCAATAGTTCAGGAGGGTTAAGGGTGTGATATCAAACCTCACGGGGGTAAAGGGTTAATTGCGCATACTACAGGGGGCAAAAGGTGATTAACCCTTTTCTTTAATAAAAAGGGTATGTCGACTTTTCCTCTTGAAAACTCATTCTCAAGTAGGAAGTTTATTAATCTTTCATATCATGTCCTAGGAGCTTGTTTAAGTTCATAAAGGGCCTTCTTAAGTTTAAATACATGATTTGGATAATCATGATTTTTAAACTCCGGTGGCTGAGCTACATACACTTCTTATTGAATTATTCCATTCAAAAAGGCAGATTCACAACCATTTGATATAATTTGAAATCCTTATAGCATGCATATGCTAATAGCATCCTAATAACTTCTAACTTAGCTACAGGGCAAAAGTCTCATCATAATCTATATCCTCTTCTTGTGTATATCCTTGAGCTACTAACCTAGCTTTATTTCTAGTGATGTTTCCTTTATCATCCATTTTGTTTTTAAATTCCCATTTAGTGCCAACTATGGGGCGATCACTAGGTTTAGCAACTAGTTCCCAAATATCACTTCTTTCAAATTGATTTAGTTCTTCTTGAATGGCTAATACACAATCTTCATTATTTATAGCCTCTTTTATATTTTTAGGCTCAACTTATGAAATGGATGCATTTTCATTAAATTTTCTCCTAGTTAATATGCCTTGACTTGTTTCTCCTAATATCAATTCTCTTGGGTGATCTTTCTTATATTTATATGAATTATATTTATATGAATCCAGTAAATTTGAAGTGTCTCCTCTCACTTTTTCTTCTTCAACCTTACGTCCATTTTCAAGTGGATCAATCCTAAGTTCAATGACAATATTTCCTTTGGATTCTCAAATTTTTCTATATGACTTACTTCAATTATTTCTTCATTATCATCAATATTTATGTATGGTTCATCCTCAAAGAGTTTATTAAACTTAGCATGAATTGACACTTCAACTTTCATACTCCTTTTGTTATATACCCTAAATGCCTTGCTATTTTGAGCATATCCCACAAAGATTCCTTCATCCGCTTTGAAATCGAGTTTATCCAAGTTATCTTTGGTGTTAAGTATAATACACTTACAACCAAATACCTTGAAATAACCCATATTAGGTACTCTACCTTTCCAAAGCTCATAAGGAGTCTTTTCGAGAGATAGTCTCAAGTAAACTCTATTTATTACATGATAAACGGTATTTACCGCTTCAGCCCAAAAATAATTGGGTAGCTCAATTCATTTAGCATGGCTCTACTTATTTCTTGAAGTGTTCTATTTTTCATTTCCGCAACACCATTCTGTTGAGGTGTTCTTGGAGCCAAGAAATTGTGTCCATACACTTTGGATACACAAAATTCTTGAAACTCACCATCAAACTTACCACTTCTATCACTTTTAATTTTCCTAATCGTGTCTTTTTTTTGATTTTCTAATCTCCTAAAAAGTTGTATAAACTCTTGGCATACATCATTCTTTTTAGCTAAAAATATGACTCAATTGTACCTAGAAAAGTTGTCTACCACAACAAAGGTGTAATGTTTTCCACCTAGACTTGCCGTATTAATATCCACATACAATTCCATATGAAGCAATTGTAGAGGTTTGGTTGTGGAGATTTCACTTTTGGGCTGAAGCTTGCTTTAACAAGCTTTGCCTTTAGACATGTGTCACATAAACCATGGTTTTCGAAATTCAATTTTGGAAGATGGACCTTTTTATTTATGCAAATATCTTTGAAATTTTTGAAACTAATATGTCCAAGTCGTCTATGACATAGTTGAGTCAAATCATTTTTGGCAACTAGACATGAAATCTTTTGTGATATCAAATCATGTGTGTTAAATTTATAAACATTAGTTTTCCTTATAGCCTCAAAAACGATTTTATCATTCTTTTCACAATGCATTTTCTTTTCACAAATTCAACTTGAAAATTAGCATCACATAGTAGGCTAACACTTATCAAATTATACTTAAGCCCTTCTACATATAATACATTATTGATGTGAAGGAAGAGTTACCACTTTCTCCATGTCCAAAGATTTTGGCTCTCCCTGCCAAAATGCACTGTTCCACCATCTTGGAGCTTGAGCTTGGTGAACGAGGTTTTGTCTCCGATCATGTGTGTTGAACATCCGTTTTCCATAAGCCATTTGGTTCCTTCTTCTTTGGCTACTCCATTTATCTTTAGAGCCTACAAAATGAAGAGATTTATGCACTGGTAACCTTTGATGGTTAGGTCCTTTAGGGCTAGCTTGTCGATCCTTAGGCTTCCAAACATACATACTATCAACTCTATCTTTACATGAACTTTTCACATGTCCTACTTTGTTACAATGAAAACAAGTGGGTACATGCCTTGGTTTATAAGATGATGAGCCATGTTGTGTTTTTCTCTCATTCGACTTTTCTTTAATAACTTGGACTTAATGGAAGAGTGTGATGAATTAAATCCTAAACCGGATTTATCATTTCCAATCCTTTGATTTTCAAGTAATTTGTCTAGATTATTTTTATCATCGGTTAGTTTTTGTAAGTCTATTCTCCATTTCTCACATTCTTTCCTAATTTCCACATTTCCAAGAGCTACGGTTTTATACATAGTGAGTATTATGCCATGATCTTGATGCATCAAAATATTCTTATCATGCAACCTCTTGTTTTCTAATATGCATTTTCTAAATTCTTTCTTCAAGTGTTTATATTTTAAATTCAGTTTTTCAAACTCATCTTGAAAATATCCTATTTCATCTTGTAAATTTGAAGTGTTAGAGTTTACCTCAAAGTCATTCTCAATTGCCATGAAACAATTATGTTGTGCTTTTGGATTCTCAACTATTACCACAAGTCCAACATCCTTGTCTTCACTTTCTTCTCCTTCAGATTTTGGAAAGAATATCATCCCACGTGGTAAACTCCGCATTTAAGGATTTCTTCTTTTGAGGGAAAACCTTCTTTTATTGTTTTTGCGGCTCCTTGATGTGGCAATCGGCAATAAAGTGACCAGGTCGACCACACCTGTAGCAATTTTCACTTGCTTCTTTATCCTTGGGTGGTCTCTTAAAAACTTCCTTACTTTGCCTCGGACTCTACCACCAATCCTTTGTGTGATGCTTTTGTGGGCTTGATAGGTTTCATCCTATTTTGTTCATCAATAAGAATTTAATGAGTAAGAGGATTACCGAATAGCATATGAAGGGTAAGAGGCTTGGGATTCTTTGATTCGGTGATGGCGGTGACTTTAGGTGTCCATTCTCTTGGCAAAGAGTTAAAGAGTTTTGAGACAAAGTCTTCATTTGAGATTTTTTTGTCCACCCTGGAAAGTTGATTCACTATTCGAGTGAATTGGCCGATTGTCTCCTCAATCTTTTCACCACTCTTTATCCCGAACATTTCATATTCCTTCATGAGCATTAGTCTTTTGGCCATGCTTACTTGCTCAGTCCCTTTGTGTATCATTTCTAGCCTTTTCCATGCTTCATGGACTATTTCAAGACCTTGAAGTCTTATGAAGTCGGCGGTGGTTAGAGCACTTGAAAGGATATCGAATGCTTTACCGTTAATAGCAAAGTTTATCGTTTCTTCGTCGGTGTAGTCATCCTCATCTTTGAACATTGATTCTTCTTTTGAATTGGTAATGATAGGAACTTTGATTCATTTGACAACAGCTCTCCATATATCAAATACACAGCCTTTCAAATGATTGATCATTCGAAATTTCCACAAAGAATAATTTTGGGTATCAAATGTAGTTGCTTTAGTGTTTGATCATAAGAATAGTGCAGTTGGCTTGTAAGTTAAAGTGTAGGATGAAGAGGTTGTCATTGGCATGATCTTTAACATTGCTACTTGCACAGATTGGCCAAGCAACCAAGGTTAGGCTCTGATACTAATTTTTAGGTCCGTAACACACTCCAGAAGGGGAGGTGAATAGAGTGTTAGGCAATTTTACAGAATTTTCTTGTTTTACTCAACTCAAATGAAATTCAAAATCAAAGCAAGAATAGAAGATGAGAGACAATGATTGAGTACATCGGATATAGATTGGTTCGAATCATAAATGATTCTACTCCACTACCACTTTGTTGCCAAATTTGATTTTCAACAATTACTCGTCTTACTAAATCTAATAAGAACAACCACAGCTATACTTACACTAACAACTAAGTGTAAGTAACAACAACAACTTCTTACACAAAACGTCTTTGTGCAGCTACAACAACTTCAGCTCTAAGCAAGAACAACTTCTTGCTACCTCACAACTTCAAAAAAGTTGTCTCAAGAACTTTCTCACAGTGTGTTAAAAGAAGTGGTGGGGATCACACTTTCTCACTAGTCTAAACACGATCAAGAGATCAAATGTTTATGGTTCCTCTTGCGTTAGACTCATTATCTCTCAATATACGACAATGAAGAACAAAGAAAGGCTTAACAAGCTTTAAGCACTTTTACATATATGAGAGAAAATATACAACAATGAAGAACGAATCATGATGATGGTGAATGTGTGTATTTGCCTCATCTGAGCTTCTTCTACTTATAGGAGGTGTTCACCATGTTTTTGGAGCCTCCATGTCTTCAAGTCATTCCTAAAGTCTTGACAATTTGAAAATAGCCTTTATCCACTCTATGGATTGATTTGATCCTCAAAAGCCATCCTAGAGAATCTTAGACACGAATATAATAGTCAAGGAAGCATGTATTATGTTGGAGAAAAGTCCATAAAAAATTTGAGCAAGATTGGAAAGAGAAAACGCCATAAATCTCCATTAGGTTTTGTTCCAACGGTCATAAAAATTTGAATTCTCGGGGACATCGATCGATCGATGTATCTGGGTTGAGAGACCGATGTCCTCCAACGAGTTTTCAGTTTTGAACCTACAGTACATCGATCGATCGATGTCTCTTCTTTGAGAGACTAATGTGACATCGATCAATTGATGTCCCCTAGCCTGAGAGATCGATGTCTTACAGAAAGTTTCTTGTTTGAAACTGCCAGACATCAATCGATCGAAGTCTCTTCCTGAGAGATAGATGTGACATACATCGATCGATGTCCTTCAGGCTGAGAGATCGATGTTGGACAGAAAGGTTCCCAACTTAACCAGCTCCAACATGGATCGGTCCATGTCTCTCCTTGAGAGGCTGATGTATACATCAATTGATCCATGTGAAAAATTGATGTCTCACAGTGTGTTTTTCTCATTTTGCTTCAAACTCAAAGCGTGAATTTCTATTTTAACTCATTCAAAACATATTTTAATATCATCAAAACATTTCATATTCCTACATCAAGTGCGGTACAACGATTGCACTTTAATTCTGTCATAATTCCTGTCGTTCTTTTTACCAACTAGCCCGGGGTGCGGATCGTAACATCCGTTATCTTCTTGATTGATTGTATAATCTTCTAACATATATAAATGGTTAAATAATGAAGCTGTCGCCTAGTTGATATATAGGACTGGGTACCCGTAGGTGAATTTCCAAGCCTTCTATAAAGTTGCAAATTATTGGTAGTTTTTTTTCCTCTTGAAATGACGTTAATAGTCAAAAGTATCCTACCACCATCTCACATATGTATTCCATAAGTTCACAAGGGAATCAATTTTCTGAAATCGTACAACTTAGAAGTTATCCACCTTCACTGAAGGATAAATCATGATACAAGTGATGTTTTTAATCATTCTTAGTTTAATGGTCAAATCATAGAATCTTTTAAGAATTGATAGCTAAACCTGTTAGAATTACATAGAAGTCCTTTTCATGTAACTCAGATAAAAAAACAACACATACCCAGCATATTCTAACAACGACAAAAGATATCACCAGGGTCTGGGAGAGTGAAAATACTTCTATCCCAAAAAATAGACAGTTCATTTCCAGCGAGACCTCCGGTATTTCATGTATTTATGCATACACATAACGAACGACAATTTATGTCACTCAGATGTAAACCGGAAAAATATGATCTAATGATCAGAGACCTACAACAGAGCTTACAGCAAATTAAACCCTATTTCTACTCCATCAGCTTTAGAGCTAGCAGAAACCAAACAATCGCTAGTTACTAGAACAAGCAAGGTTTTATCCTTCGGGTAACACATGTATATTGCTAACTGTGCACATTACAGAAAGTAAACGTCATATTATGATATATTTCTTCTTTATTAAAATAACGACCCTACTCGTTAAAATTCGATGATCTTATATTAAACAGTGTCTTATAAAAACTAAATGAGTATCATGTCGGATACTTTTATAGTATCTGTAAACTACGTTAATAGTATAAAATATATCGGAGTTGAATAAGTTCAAGCAAAATGAACTCAACTAAGAGGGTCACTTAGTTTAATAATTATTATAAGGATTATAAGCAACTTTAAAAATTTGTAAAAAGGGTTTAAGACCCTTAAAAATAATTTAGAAACTTAATGCTTACACACACTACTTGGCAAAAAAATTAAAAGTTAGTAATAATTGTGCAAAAAAAAATTAAAAGTTAGTAATAATTGTCATTAAAAATATAAATCTAAATATTTCCTAGCTTTATTTTCCACAATTTACTAAAGAAAATAAACAAATAATTTTTTAAAACTACCATGAATTTTTAGTTATAAAGTTCTTTTGTTTTAATTGACAACAACTAACAAAAAAATATTACTACTGCAGAAAAAAGCTGCAAACGAACAAAAAAGTTATTCACATTGATGTTTGTTTTTTTATATCTACATTTTACCTTATTGATTAATATATAAATTTTAGATATTTCAATTCTTTTTTTTGTTTTTATTTATATTCTTTTCGATTTTTCGGTATCGTTTAACTTAGGTCATGAACTTCCTGCCAAAAAAGAAAAACAAAACACAAACAAACAAACTGGTGCATTGAAAATATTCAACCATTGAAAATAAGCACCAACTTAAACTACTTTTTGTTCATTTACGTATAGTATTTTTATGTATTAGTGATATTTTTTCATGTGTTGTTGATTATATATAGACACACAAATATAGACACACACATATATATCTGATAAGCAGCAATTCCGGAAACACCGCCATTATTGCTGATGTCTATAGTGATTTTTAAAAGTGAAGTAGATGATTGTATGGAAAAAAATATGTAAAAAAGAAAAGAAAAAAGGGACAAAGAAAAGTATTTATTTTATTTTTTGTCATACAAGTATTGATGTATAAGTTTTATTAGATTATTTCTGATGGTCTTAAACCTTTTGTCTTCCAAATTTTTGATGTGCCTTATGACCCTCGTAATAATTTAATAAACTATGTCAACCTTTTTCAAAATTTTGAAAGTTTCATGCTCCTGAATCAAATTCTCCCTTCTATCATTATCGAGTTTCAGATGATAGTAGCAACTCTAATCCTATATGTATACACATACACATATATATATGTGTACGTACATATACATAGTAATATGTACACATATATATAGACACATATACATGTATATACACGCTTGCACACACATATTTATATATTTATGCGTGTGTATTTTCTATGTTTGAAGTGGTTTTTATATCTACTCTGAAAACTACATTAAAAAGGAAGAATTTATGAACTATGAAATTTGCAGCATGATTAATGAATCCATATATATCATAAAGCTATAGAATGAAAGAAAACGCTATTAGAATATGTTGAGTTTTGATGATTTGCACAATGGATACATCGAACAAGTGATTAGGCGCTTCATGTGTGTTGTTGGAAGTCAGTATACTTCGAACGCTTACATTAGGCGCTTAATGTACCTTGGTGAAGTCCAGTACACTTCGAACGCCTGCATTAGGCGCTTTATGTGAAGTGTCTGGATGTGCGTACACTTCGAATGCCTAGATTAGGCGCTTCATGTGAAGTGTTTGAAAATCAGGACACTTCGAACGCCTGATTAGGCGCTTCATGTGCCCTGTGGAAAAATGCGAACACTTCGAACACCTGATTAGGCGCTTTAAGTGTTCGATCAAGTCAAAAGTACTTTTCCCCTGAATGGGCACGTACTCTTAAGTATTTTCTCTGAGAAAATGTCAGAGTTAGTTCGAACAAGCATGAAGGGCTACATTAGGCGCTTCATGTGACTTCGAACGCCTTAAGCAGCCCACATTAGGCGCTTGATGTGACTTCGAACGACAGTTCATTTTCACATTAAGCGCTCTATGTCACTTCGAACGCCTGTGCTTTAAGCACATTAGGCGCTTCATGTGACAAACGTTACAAAGGTCTTATACTTCACTTTTTAACATCAGTTGACTCTTTGTACCCTCCTCTTTTAGTGTCTTTTTCACAGGTCATTCTCTACTGAAGATTTCAGGCTTCCATTCTTGGCATTCTTTTTGAAATCTCTCCAAGAATGTTGCTACATGCCAAAGGGAGATCCCCAATGATGAGGACTCACCAACACAAGATGCCAAAACCCATTATTGTTTGTGCAGAGGGTTTCAAACGGGAAGAAACTTGAAGAGTGATAAAAGTAGGGTTTCTTCTCATTCTTCTCCAACTTTCTACATTGCAAGCTCTCAAATTTTCTCTCAAGCTCAAGCTCTCAAAATACTTGTAAACATTGTACATTTTACTTTATTGTTGAGAGTGACTATTGTAAGAGGAAGAAGAGTCTTCTTCTTGGTGAGTTATTATTGTGAGAGATTGGGTAGATTGTTGGTCAAGGAGCAAGGGTGCTTCTTGTTTGAGATTTCTAGACTTTGAAGGGTTAGTTGATAGTGTGTGGTGCACTATTCTCCCTACAAGATTTCTTTGAGGGCAAAGAAGATCTTTGGAGGCTAGACTTCAAAGGGTTAGATCTCTCGGTTGTGGTCTAGGCAAAGTGCCTAGTTTTTCAGTTTTTGGATTTTGTCCTTTGATTGTTGTTTCCCCCCAAAGAAATAACAACCCCCTTTCAAAATCCTTCTTGTGGAAAATCAAGAAGGTAGAGGAGTAGAGTCATTTGACTTGAACCTCTATACATACTTGTGTTCTTTATTTTCTTGTAAGCTTTTATTCTTTCTAAAGAACACACTCAAATATTGGTTGCACCTTAAAAACGAAAAATATCCATAAAATATCCATACCTGGTGAACACACTATTCAACCCCCCTTCTAGTATGTTCTAAGGGACCTAACATAAGTCTGACGACATTTGAGCAACTCAATATATCTTTATTTAATTTGGTTTCACTGATGCACTCCCATGACTCGATCATTTCACCAATATAACTATTGTTACGCAACAAAATTCTTTGACATGATGTTTTGGGACTATAATACCAGACATTTGACTCGATACTTATAAAACTATAAGACTCGATACTTGCACATAGTACTTAATGATTTAACGCGTTTGACATTATCCTCACACACTTAAAACGTAGAAAATACAGTGAAGGCGTAATCTCAAGATTTAGGTATATATTGAGATACATGAACTTCTATTGCGGTGGAGGATATCTGGCATCCAAACATCTTCGTGGTGTCACCGCTTGACTGCACACGCAAAAGACTGAATTACTCAATGAACCCACACATGAATCCACAGCGTTTGTCACATCATAGCAGGGATCGGGGCTCGTCTCACACTGTACCGGACCTTCCTCTTCGTCATCATCTTGAAGAAAATTTCTAAATTTGAGAGTTGTCCGTAGAACATCATTCCTTGCAAACTTCTTCTGCGTCATCACCACAGTGCTTGATCCACTGGCCTTCTCATTGTCTCTTCCACCAGCCTCAATTTCCTCTGCAAATTAAAGGCAGAAAATTTGAGGGTTTCCATGTAATTTAATCCTAAAAGAAGACTTTCCTGATAGAAAGTAGCCGTAAACACAGCCGTAGTCAAGATCTTGAGTATCTTGACTTTAGTAGAGAATATTGACTAAATCATAGTAATAGATTTGTTAGTAGAAAAAGAAGATTTTGTAGTATTATAAATAGCAACGATTGTACTCATACAAATCAATGAAGAAAATATTTTTCATTCAAACCATTGTTCAATTCTTCATGGTATCAGAGCAGTGTTGATTCTTGGACTCAGAAATTCCAAGGTTCATCACAGTCCGAATTCACTGATTGGAATTGCAATCAGTTACCAGTTGAGAAGAATATCCATCCTCAAACACAAAAGGAAACCAACCGAAAGAAGGAAAAAAAAAATTTTTTTTTCTTTTGGAACTCAGAAACAATTTCATCATTGTTCCATAGAACCTTTCTCAAACCTTTCGCCAAGACCAGCACCTGCACACAAAAGAAAACACCATGTCAGGAAGCGAAGAACCAAAGCCAGACAACAACAGTGAGTTGGCCCTTCAATTGGTCAACTTGCTCAGAAATAGCCTAAATATACAGATACCAAACACAAATCCTGACAATCTGTCTCTAGGCATCAAATTAAGCGGAGACAATTATTCACTCTGGGCCACGTTGATTAGCAAAGCAATTGGAGGCAGGGGCCAGAGTCAGCATCTCACGGGAAATCCTCCTCCTCCGGCAACCACTGACCCAAAGTTTGCACAGTGGGAAACAAATGATCACTGTGTATTTACTTGGCTCATACAAAATATCGAACCCAATCTGATCAATAACGTATCACAATATCCAACAGCTAAAGCACTATGGGACGGGTTGGCAATCACATACGGCACAGGGACTGACTCACTGATAGTCTATGACTTGCACAAACGTGCTGGTTCGGTCAAGCAAGGGGGAAACACGTTAGAAGATTTGTGGAATAAACTCCACAGTCTATGGATGGAAATCGACAGAAGAGAACCAAACCCCATGAAGGACCCTGAAGATATCACAATATACAACAACAAGGTCCAAGAACAGAGGCTCTATCAACTTCTGATGGCAGTTGATGACAGATTTGAAACTGTCAAACGCGATTTGCTCAAGAGAGAGCCACTGCCCTCTCCAGAGACAGCGTACTCAGCCATAAAAAGGGAAGAAACTAGGATGAGTATACTGAGGAGTGGCCTTCCCTCAGAATCTGGAGATTCATCACTGGGAATAGGGACTGGGTTACGCGCAAGGGGCAGCGGCCGAAGAACTGACCCTCCTCGCTCACAGTCATCATTGCGAGGAGGGGAAAAAGAAGATAAGACGAAACTTGTGTGCTCCCATTGTGGGAAACGCAAGCACACAAAAGATGGTTGCTTTGAGCTTATCGGGTACCCCGACTGGTGGGGTGTGAATCAAGAAGGAAGACGAACAGAGACTGGGAGAAAGGATGCAGGAGGGGTTGGACGAGGTGCAGTTGCGGTGGGCAACAGCAAAGCTGCCGCCATCACCCTTGGAGCAACTGCAGATTTAGAAGCCAAACCAGCAGAATGCAAAGAGGAGGGTTTCCCAAACCAGAGCATTCTAGAAGCCAGGAGAACAGAAGGAGGCGGGCAGCAAATGAACCCAGCGGCGGCTGAGAAAGGTAGGGTTGGGGAATTTATATTCCCCAACCCAAATGGTGAAATTCCACAAATACCCCTCAGTTTTCCCTCTCCCATTTTCAGCACATTCCTTAATTCCCAAAATACCACTCATACATCTCCCGACCATTATAACCCTGCCTATTCCGCTCTAGGTCATTATACACGGCCAGTCGTCCAATCCTCGTCGTCTAAACATTCTCGGTGGATACTCGATTGTGGGGCCACCGACACAATGACATTCGACGCCCAAGATTTTACAACCTTTTCCACTAATCCGACCCATAAAACGCATATTGAAACAGCCAATGGTGAATTACTACCAGTTCACGGCAGTGGCACTATTACACTTTATCCCGACCTACACATAACACAATGTCTCTATGTACCTGCCTTGTCTTCAAAGTTACTATCCCTCAGTCAAATTACAAAACAACTTAACTGCGTAGTACTTATTTATCCTGATTTCTGCCTTTTGCAGGATATTCATACGAGGGAGATCGTTGGGCGTGGCACTGAGAGCGGAGGCCTGTATTACATGGAGGAGGTTGCTCAAACGGGTCAGTCCATGCTTGTCCATGGGTCAGCTAACAGACAACTGTGGTTATGGCACCGGAGGCTCGGTCATCCCTCCTTTGGTTACCTACGTACCCTATTTCCTTCTTTATTTACACATACTGCTACGTCCTTTTCCTGTGACACATGTATCCTCGCTAAACATCATAAGGGCACGTTCCGCCCAAATAATACCAGAGTTGATCATTGTTTTTCACTTATTCACTCCGACGTCTGGGGACCCGCACCTGTTCACACACCTCAAGGTTATAAATACTTTGTCTTATTTATCGATGATTATTCTCGAATGACGTGGGTCTACTTCTTAAAAAATAAATCGGATGTCTATACTCAATTCGTGGATTTCTCACGCATGATTGAAACTCAGTTCGATCGAAAAATTCAAATTCTTCGTTCTGACAACGGGGGGGAATATATGTCTCAACAGTTAAACGAATTTCTAAAAGAACGTGGCATACTTCACCAGACATCATGTCCTAATACCCCTCAGCAAAACGGCGTGGCTGAACGAAAAAAACCGTTTAATTCTTGAAATGGCACGGGCTATGATGTTTGAAGCCAATGTTCCAAAATATTTCTGGCCCGAGGCAGTCTCTACTTCAGTCTACTTACTCAATCGTCTGCCCACTCGGACTCTCCAACAACAAACTCCCATTTATACTCTCTCTCTCCAAGTCAACATTCCCTCTATCATGACTCTTACGCCGAAGGTCTTTGGTTGTACTGTCTATATTCATGTTCCTAAACATGAACGCACCAAATTAGATCCATGCGCTGAAAAATGTGTCTTCGTTGGGTATGCCACTCACCAAAAAGGCTACCGGTGTTACAATCCCCATACCCATCGTCTCCATATCACTCTTGACTGTATCTTTCTTGAAACCCAATACTTCTACTCTCACCATACTCAGGCCCAGGGGGAGAATGATCGTGAGCCTTTCGATTGGTTACATAACCTCAGGGGGATTGAGACTGACCAACAAGGACAGGCAGGCGGCACCGCTGAACATACCCAGTCTGATGTAGATAACAGGTCTGATGCCCTAGTCCCACTGTCTGAAGAGACTCCCTCCTTGAATGTCCTACCAGAGGTAAGTAATCTATCTCCTGAGATGTCCAAATATCTATCCGATGATCCTGATATTTCTAATCCATCAAGTGAGTCACAGGTACGGATACTCCCACCAAGAAAGAATCGAGGAGTCCCACCACAGAAGTACTCTCCTGACCGGATATCCAGAAACTCTAGGTACCCAGTAAATGTGGAAGTATCAAGTGAATCAAGAGCATTCTTCACCGAGAGTCTTCCAAGAAATGCTGATGATGCAAATAAACAGAGGAAATGGAGAGAAGCCATGGAAGCAGAAATGGAGGCTCTAAAGAAAAACAACACTTGGGAAATCTGTGCATTACCAAAGGGAAAGAAACCAGTGGGATGTCGTTGGGTGTTTACAGTAAAATATAAGGCAAATGGAATGGTGGAGCGGTATAAGGCCAGACTGGTGGCAAAGGGGTACACACAGACATATGGTATTGACTACTCAGAGACCTTCTCTCCAGTTGCAAAAATTGATACTATTCGAGTTCTGTTTTCTATTGCTGTAAATAAGGAGTGGCCATTGTATCAATATGATGTAAAGAATGCATTCCTACATGGAGAATTAAGAGAGGAGGTGTATATGGAGGCTCCACCAGGATTTACAGATGAGTTTCAAAAAGACGAAGTTTGCAGACTTAAACGGGCCCTCTATGGATTGAAACAATCACCGAGAGCGTGGTTTGGAAGGTTTACCCTAGTCATGAGGGAAAATGGGTATCGGCAAAGTAATGCAGATCATACGCTATTCCTAAAGCAAAGAGGCGATTTGATTACATGTCTTATCATTTATGTAGATGATATGGTAATTACAGGAAACGATAACGAAGAAATGGCCCAACTCAAAAGGAGTCTGTTTACTGAGTTCGAGATGAAGGATCTAGGAGAGTTGAGGTATTTTCTGGGAATTGAAGTTCTTCGGACAGAGACAGGTTTGTTTATTTCTCAAAGAAAATATATCTTGGATTTATTGACCGAAGTAGGAATGATGGATTGTAAGCCAAGTGACACTCCAATCGCAACCAATCTGAAATTACAAGTTAAAGAAGGAGCCCCAGTAGTAGATAAAGAACAGTATCAAAAGTTGGTAGGAAAACTCATCTATTTGTCTCATACACGTCCAGACATTGCATATGCAGTAGGGGTGGTTAGTCAATTTATGCATCAACCACAAAAGGAACATATGGAAGTAGTAAAGCGAGTTTTGAGGTATTTAAAAGGAACACCCGATAAAGGAATCTGGTATAGAAAACATGGACATCTGGAGGTGGAAGTCTTTACTGATGCTGATTGGGCAGGAAACTTGAATGATCGACGATCAACATCTGGTTATTTTTCATTGGTAGGAGGCAACTTGGTTACGTGGAGGAGCAAGAAACAGAAAGTAGTGGCCTTATCGAGTGCCGAAGCTGAGTTCAGAGGAATATCCAAGGGGATCGTGGAAGTCTTATGGCTCAACAAGTTATTAACAGAATTGGGGTTTCCAATTCAATGCCCAGCAAGATTAAAGTGTGACAACAAAGCAGCAATCAGCATCTCCGAAAATCCAGTTCAGCATGACAGAACTAAACATGTCGAAATTGATAGACACTTCATCAAAGAGAAACTAGATGCAGGGGTAGTGGAAATTCCACATGTTCGATCCGAAGATCAGCTCGCGGACATTCTCACAAAAGCGGTTATTGGAAAAATGTTTGAAGACACGTTACACAAGTTGGGCATTGATAGTCCCAATGCTCAACTTGAGGGGGAGTGATAGAAAGTAGCCGTAAACACAGCCGTAGTCAAGATCTTGAGTATCTTGACTTTAGTAGAGAATATTGACTAAATCATAGTAATAGATTTGTTAGTAGAAAAAGAAGATTTTGTAGTATTATAAATAGCAACGATTGTACTCATACAAATCAATGAAGAAAATATTTTTCATTCAAACCATTGTTCAATTCTTCATTTCCATCCCTTCAGATACATATTTTAAAAAGAATATCATAAAGTCATGATTATCATCACCAAGCCACCCAGAAGTCACAGAAACCCAATCACAAAATATTATATTGAAAATGTGATTAGACATAGAAAAAATAACGGAAAAAATAAACGGAGGAATAAAACAAGGAGGATCCTTTGGTACTACCTGTTAAAAGATTCGGTCAGTACTATCAATCTTCGATCATATTTGAGAGAACAATCCTAGATTAAGAATATATTCAGTTGTGATTTTCATCGTTGAGTTTTCTAGTTTATAGTTGATATGATATGATTTGATTGGAATTATGTTAGTTTGATATCCATTTGATTATGTTCTCTCATATTCTATATAAAGACGACATGGTGCATTAAATAAAGTGGCGAAAAGTTATTCTCCTAATGAATTTTCTGGTCGAAAATCCAACACTACCTCGCTGAGATGGTTGTTCGCGCACATCAGCTGCTTCTGCAGAAAGCTGTCCAATGACGATGGAGGCGAAAAGAAAGAACAGTGCCAAGTAGACAAGTTTCCCCATTCCTTAGCTCTGCTATATATGTATATATGCTAGAAGAATAAAGTGTTGCAAATGTCTTAGGTGTTCATCCTTTACGTTGGGGCTCTATTTATAGACCTCAATGAATAAGAAATCAACCGCGTGAATTGCCGGCTCTCCATGAGAAAATGTATTAGACACTAAAATAAATTAACATATCTGAAGTTGTGCAAGAAAATAAGCCTGTAAAAAGACGGTTTTCCATAAGAAATTTTTTCAGAAAAGTAAAATAAACATTTTTATACAAATATCTACATCCACGTGATTCACTAGAGCAAAGTGCAGAATTTGTGATAGTAAAATAATTTCGTAAATTTGAATAGATGTTGTTGAAGATATGTAATTTGTATAAATACTCAATTTGGTTTTTTTTTTTGGGTGAGAAAGCAAATACAAAGGATTTAAAGCATAAACCTTTGTTTTTTTTTTTCCCCAAAACACAAGTCGTATGCTGACGACACAACTACCATAGGTGCTATCGTTTCCCTATCACTTGTGCTCTATGAGTTTGTGGTACTAGCTATGTGCCGGTGTATGGGATGAGCTTTTCCACGTGTTAATAGAAGTAGTATACTTTATGCTGAAATTATAATATAAAACATAGTTAATAAATTCTGATGAAATAGATACATCTTGTGTTAATGTTCCTTAGAAGAACATAACATAAATATTGATTCAGAAACTAAGTTAATAGCATTAATTGAAGTTAGATCCGTGACAATCACTCTAGAAGAAGGTGAATATAGTGTTGGATGATATTGCTAAATTTTCTCGCTTTTGGCTAACTCCAACACAAAAGCACTCCAAATCAAAGTAATGAAGGGATATGAGAGATAATGAATGAATACACACGATATAAGGTGGCTCGAATCTTAAATGATTCTACTCCACTCCATTTTGTTTCCAAAGTGGATTTTCAACCCCTGCACTTTTATTACCCTTAATAAGAATAACAACAGCAATACTTACACTAACAACTTAGTGTAAGTAACCACAACAACAACTTATTGCACAAAACAACTTTGTACAACCACAACAACAACACTTGCTTCAATTGGAGAAATTGAGGTTTGGCAAATGGGTTTGTCAAAAGTTGACAACCACCATACTTTGAGCTTAATTATGATTAGTGTTTGTTAATCGAAAACGGAAACTAATAATTTCTAAATTATCTACATAACAAGTAGATGACTTTAGGCTTTTGAATCACTCGATTTCGATACCGGGTGAATGAGAAATTAATGCTCAAAGTTGGAGTGAAATTGGAAGGAAATTGGAAAAAGTGGTGATGTGGCCTATTGAGGAGTGAACACATCACCCTTTAAGTGGAATACCACATTGGTCACTTGAGATGAATAAGCCACCAAATATAGTTCAAGATGGAGCTTTCTAAAATGTGCCCTTGGGCATGAGAAGTTTTCTGACGGAGTCAGGACGCAGCTCAGGCAAGGTTCACCACATACGCGTGCGCGCCGCCTCCGCCCGCCCGTCCTGCCGGCTCGGCTCGGCTCGCCACGGCTCGTGGCTCGTGGCTCGTGGCTCGTGGCTCGCCCGCCCGGTTCTTATCTTTTTGGATAAATTTTCTTTTAAATTTTCCAGAAAAATAAATCAAGTGATCCAACGTCTGTAGATCGTAGTCTACACGGATTATGATCTAACGGCTGAGATCGTATCTGGGAACGGTTTCTTCATCTAGATCTAACGGTTGTGGATCGTTGTCTACGCGGATCATGATCCAACGGCTGAGATCGTATCTGGGCAGCAGTTTTTCATCCGACGGTCTACGTTTAAAACTGCTGCAGTTGATGATCTAACGGCTGTGGATGAAAACCGTTTGATCCGACGGCTGCGGTTTAATCTAGAGATCAACCGCCGTTTCTTTCCCGCCTATAAATTGCCTCCTTCTCCACGCTTTCTACTACACACTACACTCTGCACACTGCGATTTCACTGTGTTTTCCTTCTTCCATTTTCGTTTTCGTTTCCTTCCCGCCTATAAATTGCCTCCTTCTCCAGGCTTTCTACTACACACTACACTCTGCACACTGCGATTTCACTGTGTTTTCCTTCTTCCATTTTCGTTTTCAGCATACTACTGCACTGTTACGTTTTCAGTTCGAGAAATTAGAGCATCCCGCAGGTTCGCCGAGTTCTTTACGGTACTGTGTCGTTTCGTATGAACTGTACCCGTTGTATCCTGAGAGACGTTTGCTGTTTTCGGTTGGGCACTTCGTACCGGAGCAAATCGTCTTAAGGAGAGAGTCCTTAGACTCGCCTCGGTTCTGCTTGCATTCCGTCAATTTACACAAACGCACACTGTACACTTTTTATGATTACAGATTCTAACATTCTTATGACGACTTTCGTTTATATATACTATAATCTGTTTCGTGTTGCGATCACAGTTTCTATTGGTACGAAACTAATCCATTTCGTGTTCTGTTTCTGTATTATCCCGCAGAATCTGAAATGGAGAACGAAAGTTCGAACTCCTTCAATGGCGTGCACCTTGGTCCGTCCGAGGAAGTGAGCAATGCTGTTCCAGTTGCACCCGCTGCCATTCCTGCTCCTGTTCTGGTTGTTGGACAGGCGGAGAAACCAGAGAAGTTTGGAGGCAGTTACTTCAAACGATGGCAACAAAAGATGCTGTTATTTTTGACAACTCTAGGGCTGACCAAAATGCTGACCAAGGATCCTCCAGTGGTGATACCAGTCGAGGATGAAAACGTGAATATGCAGAATAGCTTGATGGCTGAAGCATGGAAATATAGTGATTATGTCTGTTTGAGTCACATTTTAAGTTGTCTCGATAATACTCTGTATGGACTGTATAGTACCTTTAAGACTGCAAAATCTTTATGGCAGGCTTTAGACAAAAAATACAGGACAGAGGATGCTGGTGCGAAGAAATTTATCATTGGTAAATTTCTTGATTTTAAGATGACTGATTCTAAAACTGTTGTTTCTCAGATTGAGGAACTTTAGATGTTAGTGGCTGAAATGGAAGAAGAGGGTATGTCCCTTAGTGAATCTTTCTTTGTTTCTGCTGTGATTGAGAAGCTACCTCTTTCGTGGAGGGAATTCAGGAGCTATCTCAAACATAAGCGAAAGGAGATGTCCTTGGAAGATCTGATTGTTCGATTGCGTATCGAAGAAGACAATCGCAGATCTGAGAAGAAGTTTGCTCAATTTTCTGGTCAGGCAAAGGCTCATGTCACAGAGGCGACGAAGAAAAAGAAAGGCAGGTTGGGAGTGAACAACAAAGGCAAAGAGATCGCCAAAAAGTTCACAGGAAAATGCTACAACTGTGGCATTCAGGGGCACCGGAGCAGTGACTGTCGCAAGCCAAAGAAAAGGCAAGAGAAAGCGAAGGCGAATCTGGTTGGCGCAATGGAAGATCTGGATCGTTGTGCTGTTGTGAGTGAATGCAACATTGTGGGAAATCCGCACGCATGGTGGCTGGACACTGGAGCTACGAGACATGTTTGTGCAAACAAGGAAATGTTCACAGAATACAAGACCGTTGATGGTGCACAGCTTTACATGGGAAATGATGCTTCATCAAAGATTGAAGGTGAATGAAATGTTGTTTTGAAGTTGACTTCTGGAAAGTTTCTGACTCTGCAGAATGTTCTGCATGTTCCTGATATTAGGAAGAATTTGATTTCTGGCGCTTTGATGGTGATGTATGGGTTTAGACTTGTGTTAGAGTCTAACAAAGTTATTATTTCAAAGAATGGGTTGTACTTGGGGAAGGGGTATTTGGCAGATAGAATGTTTAGGATGAATGTTATTACCATTGTACCCAAGAAAGAAAAAGTTGTGCCCGTAGTGGCTAATGAAAATGCATCTACTTCTGCTTATATGCTTGAGTATTCTTGTTTATGGCATTTACGTTTGGGACACGTAAATTACAAATCAATTCAAAGAATGATTAATCTTGATTTGTTGCCTAAACTGAATTTGACTAAGAAAAAATGTCAAGTTTGCGTTGAAGCGAAAATGACTAAGGCTCCTTTTTCTTCGATTGAAAGAAACATTGAAATGTTAGATTTAATTCATACAGATGTGTGTGATTTAAAGTTTGTGCAAACAAGAGATAGTAAAAAGTACTTTGTAACTTTTATTGACGATTGCACTAGATACTGTTATGTTTATTTGCTAAGTAGCAAAGATGAGGCCGTTAATGCATTTAAGGATTATAAGAATGAAGTTGAAAATCAACTTAGCAAACGAATTAAGATAATTCGTAGTGATAGAGGTGGTGAATATGATGCACCGTTTAATGAATTCTGTTCAGAACATGGCATTATTCATCAAACGACTGCGCCATACTCACCTCAATCCAATGGTATTGCTGAACGCAAGAATCAAACTCTTAAAGAGATGATGAATGCTATGTTGATAAGTTCGGGTTTACCTCAGAACTTGTGGGGGGAAGCAATTCTCTCCGCCAATGTCATTCTAAATAGAATTCCATCTAAAAAGATGGATAAGACCCCTTATGAACTTTGGAAAGGTTATAAACCTAGTTTCAAATACTTAAAAGTGTGGGGGTGTCTGGCTAAGGTAGCAGTACCTAAATCAAGACAAGTCAGAATAGGGCCCAAAACAATTGATTGTATATTTATAGGATATGCAACAAACAGTAGTGCATATTGATTCTTGGTGCACAAGTCTGACATCCCTGACATACATGAAAATGTTGTCATGGAGTCAAGAAATGCAGTGTTTTTTGAAGACGTCTTTCCAACGAAAGATAGAAATGATAAAGAAACCAGTACGAGTAAGCGAGCTCGGGATACAACGACTCAAGAAATTGACAAACCCCGTCAAAGCAAACGAGCCAAAATACCGACATCATTTGGACCAGATTTTCTAACCTACATGGTAGAGAATGAGCCAAGGACCTTTTCAGAGGCGATGTTAACACCAGAAGCTTCATTCTAGAAAGAGGCAATCAACAGTGAGATAGAACCTATTCTTCAAAATCACACTTGGGAGCTGTCTCAATCTTCCACCAGGAAGTAAACCACTCGGATGCAAGTGGATTTTCAAGAAGAAGTTAAAAGAAGATGGATCTATCGACAAATACAAAGCGCGGTTGGTAGCCAAAGGTTATCGACAAAAAGAAGGGTTTGATTTCTTTGACACTTACTCACCAGTGACAAGGATTACATCAATCAGAGTTCTAGTCGCGATTGCAGCAGTCTATAACTTAGAAATCCATCAGATGGATGTTAATACGGCTTTTCTGAATGGTGATTTGGAGGAGGAGATATACATGGAACAACCAGAAGGGTTTGTTGTGCCAGGACAAGAGAAGAAAGTTTGTAGACTTGTTAAGTCTTTGTACGGACTTAAACAAGCACCAAAACAATAGCACTTGAAGTTTGATCAAATAATGATGACAAACGGATTCAGGATCAACGAGTGTGACAAGTGTGTTTACATCAAAAACACACTTAATGCCTATGTGATAGTATGTCTCTATGTAGATGACATGTTAATCATGGGTAGTACTCATGACATCATCTTGAATACCATGAAGATGTTAACACGGAATTTTGACATGAAAGACATGGGGGTTGCCAATGTTATTCTAGGAATAAAGATTTCTAGGGTAACTGAAGGATTGATCATGTCACAAAGCCATTATATTGAGTTCGTTCCCAAACGATTCAATATGTTTGATGCAAAACCAGTAAAAACCCCACTTGACTTAAGTATGCACTTAAGGAAGAACCGAGGTGAACCAGTAGCTCAATTGAAGTACTCACAAGTGATTGGAAGTCTAATGTACATAACAAACTGTACAAGACCAGACTTAGCTTATTCAGTAAACAAATTGAGCAGTTTTACCAGTAATCCAAGTGAAGATCATTGGAAAGCTCTAAATAGAGTAATGAGGTACCTCAAGTACACAATGAACCTTGGATTACACTATACAAGATATCCAGTAGTATTGGAAGGATACTGTCACGCAAACTGGATATCAGATTGTAAAGATTCTAAATCTACCAGTGGATACTTATTCACTGTAGGTGGTGGTGCTGTGTCATGGAAGTCTACAAAGCAAACGTGCATAGCTCGGTCAACTATGGAAGCCGAGTTTATAGCATTAGACGAAGCTGGAGAAGAAGCTGAATGGCTTCGAAATTTCCTGGAAGACATTCCATGTTGGCCTAAGCCAATCGCTCCTATTAGCATACATTGTGACAGTCAGTCAGCTATAGGACGAGCTCAAAGCAGCATTTACAATGGTAAGTCACGACACATACGTCGGAGACATAATACCATTAAGCAGTTGATCTCTAATGGCGTGATTTCCATTGATTACATAAAATCAAAGGAGAATCTTGCGGATCTGCTTACAAAAGCTTTGCCTAGAGATCAAATGTCAAAGTTGACAAACGGAATGGGACTTAAGCCTACAAAGCATGAATCTTTGTAACGGTAACCCAACCTTGTTGACTGGAGATCCCAGAATCTTGGTTCAATGGGAAAACTAAGTTATAAGGGTTCAGTTAGCACTTACTCATTCCGTTAAACAAAAGTGCTATCTGCAGAGAACCGTTAGGTTAAGCTAATGCTTTTAATGATGTCCTATATCTTGATAAATCAAGTGGGGTATGGCAGAATACTCTTGATAGGAATCACCTATGTAAGTGTGAAGTGGGGCCGCTTCTATGAGAATTCTGAGAGACAAGAATTCTCTAATACACTTTCTGAAACCAGGTTGTTCATGGCCAAAATGAACACAACCATGAGAACCAATAAGGGTGTCAAAGGAAATGTTGTGTGAGTATCATTGTCTAGGTTCACAATAAAGGCTGATAGTTCAAGACATCAGGTCACTAACCAGCTGAGTGGATCCGATGGTATATCACTAAGAAAGGTTCAAAGCCAGAAGCTACCTCTTCTGATGCAACATATTCTTGTCTGATTTCTCGATAGAGTCTGCATGTGCATCTGCATTAATTTTCATTCATGTGGGGGATTGTTGGAGAAATTGAGGTTTGGCAAATGGGTTTGTCAAAGGTTGACAACCACCATACTTTGAGCTTAATTATGATTAGTGTTCGTTAATCGAAAACGGAAACTAATAATTTCTAAATTATCTACGTAACAAGTAGATGACTTTAGGCTTTTGAATCACTCGATTTCGATACCGGGTGAATGAGAAATTAATGTTCAAAGTTGGAGTGAAATTGGAAGGAAATTGGAAAAAGTGGTGATGTGGCCTCTTGATGAGTGAACACATCACCCTTTAAGTGGAATACCACATTGGTCACTTGAGATGAATAAGACACCAAATATAGTTCAAGATGGAGCTTTCTAAAATGTGCCCTTGGGCATGAGAAGTTTTCTGACGGAGTCAGGACGCAGCTCAGGCAAGGTTCACCACACACGCGCGCGCGCGTGCCGCCGCCGCCCGCCTGTCCGGCTGGCTCGGCTCGGGCTCGGGCGCATGGCTCGCCTGCCCGGTTCTTATCTTTTTGGATAAATTTTCTTTTAAATTTTCCAGAAAAATAAATCAAGTGATCCAACGGTTGAAATAATTTTTGATCATAGCCGTTGCAAGATCTAACGGCGTAGATCGTAGTCTATGCGGATTATGATCTAACGGCTGAGATCGTATCTGGGAACGGTTTCTTCATCTAGATCTAACGGTTGTGGATCGTTGTCTACGCGGATCATGATCCAACGGCTGAGATCGTATCTGGGCAGCAGTTTTTCATCCGACGGTGTACGTTTAAAACTGCTGCAGTTGACGATCTAACGGCTGTGGATGAAAACCGTTTGATCCGACGGCTGCGGTTTAATCTGGAGATCAACCACCGTTTCCTTCCCGCCTATAAATTGCCTCCTTCTCCAGGCTTTCTACTACACACTACACTCTGCACACTGCGATTTCACTGTGTTTTCCTTCTTCCATTTTCGTTTTCGTTTCCTTCCCGCCTATAAATTGCCTCCTTCTCCAGGCTTTCTACTACACACTACACTCTGCACACTGCGATTTCACTGTGTTTTCCTTCTTCCATTTTCGTTTTCAGCATACTACTGCACTGTTACGTTTTCAGTTCGAGAAATCAGAGCATCCCGCAGGTTCGCCGAGTTCTTTACGTTACTGTGCCGTTTCGTATGAACTGTACCTGTTGTATCCTGGGAGACGTTTGCTGTTTTCGGTTGGGCACTTCGTACCGGAGCAAATCGTCTTAAGGACAGAGTCCTTAGACTCGCCTCGGTTCTGCTTGCATTTCGTCAGTTTACACAAACGCACACTGTACACTTTTTATGATTACAGATTCTAACATCTTCTTCACAACTTCAACAAAGTCCTCTCAAAGAACTTTCTCACAGTAGGTTTTAGAAAGTAGTGGAGATTACACTTTCTAACTAGTATAAACACAAGCAAGAGATTCAAATATGTATGGTTCCTCTTGTGTTAGACTTGCACTCTCACAATTTACAATATTGATGAACAAGCAACAAAGGCTTGACAAGCTTTAAACACTTTTGCACAAATGAGAGATTTTTATAACAATGAAAAGTGAAGCTTGAAGAGGATGAAAGTGTGTCTAGACCTCATCTGAGCTTCTTCAATTTATAGATGGTGTAAGCCATGTTTTTTTAGCGCTCCCAATTCTTCAACTTAATCATAAGTCTTGACAATGTCTGAACGGCCTTTAGCCACCATGTGGATTAATTTGATCCTTCAAAGTCACCCTAGAAAATCTTAGATATGGATACAATAGCCAAGGAAACATGACTAATGTTAGGGGAAAGTTTACAAGAAATTTGAGCAAGATAGAAAAGAGAAAAGACCATAAATCTCTCTTGGATTTTGTTCCAACAGTCATAAAAATTTGAATCTTGGATGGCATCGATTGATTGATGTGTCAGCGTTGAGAGATCGATGACTTCCAATAAGATTCTAGTTTTGCACCTTTCATACGTCGATCGGTCAATGTCTCTTCTTTGATAGACTGATGTGCACATCGATCGATCGATGTCTTATTACTGAGAGATTGATGTCTTCCAGTAAGGTTCCATTTTTATTCCTTACATAGATCGATCGATGTCTCTTCTGAGAGACTGATGTACACATTGATCCATCGATGTCTCTTCTGAGAGACTGATGTACACATCGATCGATCAATGTGTCAAACGTTGAGAGATCGATGTCTTTCACTAAGGTTTTAACTTTGAACCCTTACTATATTGATCAATCAATGTCTCCAACTTTAGAGACTGATGTCACATTGATCGATCAATGTCTCCCAAATTTAGAGATCGATGTTGGAAAGTAAGGTTCCAACCTTGGACAAGCATAACATAGATCCATCGATGTCTCTCTTTGAGAGACTGATGTATACATCGATCGATCCATGTGAGAGATCGATGTTTCACGGTGTGTTTTTCTCATTTTGCTTTATAATTCCAAGTATGAAATGCCTTTTTAACTCTTTTAAAATATCTTTTAACTTCATCAAAACAATTCATATTCCAACAATCTTTCCCTTTTTGATGATTTCAAAACCAATGCTTTTAAAAGATGTTATTGTTTGAAAAGCTATATTTGAGGTAGTTAAGGGTTTCAAAACATGGAATTTTGTCTCTCCCCCTCAATGTATGAAACATACTCATTATTTTTCAAGAAACACTTCCATTAATATGAACATGAAAACCATACTCTAGATTTGTTCAAAGACTTCCAATAACTCTCCCGTCAATATATAATTATCCCAAACCTAATATACATGACATATACTTTAAACTCCCATTGAACATAAGCATCACCAAAATTAAATATTTTGACATATTCTCCCATCAATTATGCTATGTATCCAACACAATATGCCAAACATGTTAAATTTTCATTTTCATATCAAGCCTACCAAGCCTTGCATGCCAAGCAAGCATTCACACGGAAAAAGAAACTAAGCCATCACACATATCAAGTCAAGCATGCCATATCATCAAGCAAGCAAGCACGTATACCCACACATTAACCAAGCAAGCAAGTACACCTAAACACCAATATGAGCATGCCACAAAACACAACATAAGCAACATAAACAAAACATAATACCAATATGAGCATTCCACAAAACACAACGTAAGCAACATTAACAAAAAATAATATCAACTTCTCTCCCTTTTTGAAAACATCAAAATATTCATTATATGATAATTGAAATAGGTTCAATACATAGGGAAAAAACCAATACAATCCTAACTAGCCTAATAAAGATGGAATAGGAAGGGGATTTTAATTATTCTTCATCGGATGAGATGCATAACCCCGAGACAACCGCCATAAGCTTTAATTTGAGTTTTGATATTTGGAATTTTGGGTGTGGAGATCTGTTTCTAGCGTTGTAACCCAGTTTTTGAGGTTGACAATTTCAACCTCAAGAACATTCGTTCGAATTTGTTCCTCCGTTTGTTTTTCTCCCCATTGATTTATGGTTTTGTTCAGCTCTTCAATTTCCACCTCAGCATCGAATCGATATTCCTATCTAGAGTCTTCATCTATCGGGGCTTTTCCTTTATCAATGTGGGAGGTATGGCTTGGGGTTCGGTAGGGTGTGTGGTGGGGGCTTTTGGGGGCTTTTTCTTGGGCAGGAATGTCCATGTCTTCTCATTCTTTAGGATCATTTTGAACTCCTCTACTATGTTGTGTTTTTTTTGGGGCTTGTGAATTTGTTGAATGTTTGCTTTAGTGTAGTAGTCATTATTAGAAATTTTGTATTCGCTGTGCCATCCAAAACTAAACACACCACGGAACTCAAACAACTTTGACCTCTCGTCGAGGATAGCAGCGAATAGAAATGTGCTCAAAGCAAACCATTGATGAAGGCCTACCTCTACTGGAAAGATGTTCGTATTTCCCATAGGCGTACGAACGATTGTTTTGGTCCTATCATACACATTTATAATTATGTCTATATGCTTTATGAGAATCTCTTTTGCATCCATACTATCCTAAATTAGTCTACGTGGCACACTATCATACGCTTTTTCAAGATTGATGAAGACCATATATATATCGTGCTTCTTCTTCCTATACATCTCCATTAATCTCCTTAGTATATGCCTTGCTTCCGTAGTTGACTGTCCTAGCATGAAACCAAATTGGTTGACTATAATATGGGTTTCTCCTTTAATTCAAGTGTTGATTACTCACTTCCATAACTTCATAGTATGGCGCAGCAGCCTAATCCTCCTGTAATTTCTACAACACTGTGCATCTCCTTTTCTTTTGTAAAGGGATATCACGACACTCCTTCTCCATTCATCTGGCATTTTTCATGTTTTGAAAATAAGGTTGAACAGAGTAGTTAGCCATTGAACTCCTTCTCTCCCAAATACTTCTGTGCCTCGATGGGTATGTTATCTTGGCCAACTGCCTTAGCTCCTCCCATCTTCCTAAGTGTTCTCCTCACCTCTCCTTTGTGTGATGCTCTAATAGTCGCAGTCATTACGTTGTCGTTTTTGAATAATGATGCTTTCTCTTTCTTCATGGTCTGCCCTCCTACCGTTAAAGAGATTGTGGAAGTATGTTTGTCATTTCACCTTGATGTCTTGTTCTTTGACTAAAACATGTCTATTTTCTCCCTTCATAAACTTCCTTCCTCCTAGGTCATGCCTCTTTCAATCTATAGCTTTGGCAATCTTGAACATATCATGCTCCCTCTTTTCGTTCTTAGCCTTTCGTACATTCGTTTATAGGCTACGATCTTTGCCTTTGTCACTACATACTGTGTCTCCTTCTTGGCGATTTTGTAGTTATCCCTTAATCTCACTTTCTCCTCCCCGACTATGTAGTTTAACAGCTCTCTCAAACTCCTTTGTTCATCCTTTATTTTTTGTTGCACATCCTCGTTCTACCACCTTGACTCTTTATGTACGGTTACCTTTTCTGTTGTTACCCCAAGAGTTTCTCTCGCCATGTAAGTAATAGCAGTCGCCATAACCTCCCACATCTGGTTCGTGTCCTCACCCAGTCGATCTGATGTCGTAGAGATGACTTTTTCTCTATATATATATATTAGTATTTTCCACCCTTCAAATTTCTCTATCAAATCCTGGGTGAAAATTTTCTACCCTTCTTGCTCAGCTTCTGTCTCAATGCTATAACTACGGTGTTGCATCACTGATGGCTCTCTTTGCATAACCTTGCAGCTCCTCCACAACTGCCGGTCTTCATGCCTCATCAGAAAATACTCGATTTGCATGTTACGTCTTTCGCTGTCCAATGACGATGAAGGCGAACAGATAGCACAGTGCCAAGTAGACAAGTTTCCCCATTCCTTACCTCTGCTATATATGTATATGTGTTAGAAGAATAGTGAAGTGTTGCAAATGCCTTAGGTGTTCATCCTTTAGGTTTGGGCTCTATTTATAGACCTCAATGAACAAGAAATCAACCACGTGAATTGCCGGCTCTCCATGAGAAAATGTATTAGACACTAAACTAAATTAACAGATCTGAAGTTGTACAAGCAAATGAGCCTGTAAAAAGACCGTTTTCCATAAGAAATTTTTTCAAAAAGTAAAATAAACATTTTTATACAAAGATCTACATCCACGTGATCCACTAAAGCAAAGTGCAGAATTTATGCCAGTAAAATAATTTCGTAAATTTGAATACATGTTATCAAAGATGTGTAATTTGTATAAATACACATTTACTCACATATACCAATACGTACTGATTGATAGATTCTTCTCCTTGGACTACCTCGTCAAGTTGCATGACGTTGTATCTCTCTTAATTTGCTACTCTCTCATATTACTTAAATATTCACACGTATATGTATACGTATATACTATACTTTTGTAATATTCACTTGGGCCACATATACGTTTCAGACGTACCAATCATGTTAATAATATCGACGATTATACACTCGATTTGTTATATGGAAACTTGTTAGTCCATTTTCTTTAAACATATTGTTCTAGTTTGATCCGAACATAATTTAACAAATTCAAACTGTTTAAGTCATTATTTATATTGTATCTTTAGTTGATTAATCAAAATAAACTAGAGACATTTCGTAAAGGCTATTTGAAAGGAGAGTATGAAAACTTTGACTATTAATGAAGGCATATTTATCACTGCAATAAATCAATTACTCTTATCATATTAGTCTATGAGTACCTAGTAGTTACTCATTAACAACTATAAACTTGTCACTGATAAAATATTTTTCTTTAAAACTAGACAGGATTTTTAAAACAAACCAAAACAACAACTATCACAATGTATTTTGAAACGATAGAGTACTATTTAATAATATAATGTACAATTTTCATATATAAAAAGAACGGGTCCTTTTCACATATAAAATTGTTTGGGAGTTGGCGTTTCCTCGACTTCTTCAATGTTGGATTTACTCAAAGTACCCAATACCCATGCTTACAGGTTTAGTACCGCAAGAACTATGGAATAAATATCTTTTAGTATATCTTTGTTTTTAAATTTAGTGGTTGAGCAGTGTGTTTTTTACGTCCACGATTTAGGTTTGATTCTTTTTATTGTAAAAAAAAAGTTCTTTTCGCCTACTTATTACCTGGTACCGGCTAAACCTTTCAGCACATTCAAGCCAAGAGCTGGAATGATTCAAACTATTAAAACATTATAACAAATTTAAACTCAATTGTTTAGAAAAATAGTTTATTCGACATCATCATTCTTACACCATAAAATCTCCAACAAAAAAGATGTTTCCGATGCACTAGGCTCTCGTTACGCAAGATCTAGAGAGAGCGTCCGGATCGCTTCGCGATCTGATGTACAAAACCGTAACCTAAATTTTTTTTTTGCTAGAGAATGTTTCTTCGACTTGAAACTGTGACCTCAAGTTGGCAAACAACAAAAGATTATGAAAATGTTGAGAGACTTTATGCCTAATGCAAATTTTCATATTCAACTGAATATAAGAGGACGAAAAGAAATGCAAAATATTTTATTCTATAATTTTCTCCGCATTATCTTGCCAAACAGTTGTCCTACAGCTTTCAGAATCTTTGAACGAGTCGTTTTGTTGCAATATTTCTGCCATTGATTTTTGAAAAAAGCAGAAAACATAAGGAAAAAAACAAAAAGAATACTCATGCATCATTATTTTTGTTTTTGGTAGTACGGACATTTTATACTTACATATAATTGGTTTTCTTCCTTAAAGAAAAAAGAAAATTTATTGGTTTCTTTGGTTCCTTTCTTTTAAAATCTCACATTTAAAGATATGACCGGTTCCATCAAATTCAAAAATATAGTACGATGTGTTATCAAGAGTAAAACAATTAAGGGGACAATCAATATATTTTTCGAGAGCTAGAAACACAACAATAAGGGGGACCAGCACTTGGCCGTTCGCCTACTTTCCACTAGAATTCCTCTTATGCTATTTCTAACATTATTTCACCACCAAGTCATGCAACCAATTTATACCAATATCAAATTCATCCAAAATCCATACAATTTTCTCAATTCATATCAAATATAATCACACATATTTCACAAATTATAAATCATACTTATAAAATTATGTCACCTCTTATACCAAAGTTAATCATGGCAGAAAATCTACTTCCCCATATACCATCATACAGCTCGATCCTTATATCAAAACTGTTACGACCCGCATCCCTCGAGCCTTTAGAAAAGTAAAACAAAGGAATTTATGGGATTAAGATAGGGCGTACCAAATAGAATTAAGCACAATCGTTGTGCCACGCTACGCAGCATAGGTGAAAATTTTATTATGCACTAAAATAAATAAGAAAACCCTGTGTGACTAAATAACTTAGGTAAATTAATCAAATAGAAATAAAAGTAGTACACAAACTTTCTTTTACATTTAAATAAATGAGAAAGGTAAGTTAAGACATAGAAAATAATGTAGACAAATTTGCCCTATTTCTACCCACCAAATCCCCCCTGGCCGCCCCTACCGGTGTGAGTGGAGGATTATTTTATTCTTCCAGTAACCTTAGTCTCCCTACATTGCTTTAGGAAATTAACAAGTGTACAACATATACACATTTTTTTCCAACTAGTCTTCATATTTTTCCAACGTAACACCATCATTTCTTCCATTTCCTCAATTTTGGCCTCCCACCCCACATGTAAGGTAGGGAAGAATCTCTTCCATTCCTTTTATTCACACTTTACTCCTTCACCTTTCATTTATTCTCTCTTTCTCTAACCAACCAATATCCATGCATTCTTACATACATCAGTTCCACCTTTCTTCCAACATTCAAAAATAACCTTTTCTTATTCTTGCCATCATTCATGTAAGAAAGGCAAGAAAAGTTTCTTACAAGTTCAATTTTCTACCCAACCTCACAAAATGCAAGTCTTACACACCCATATTACTGTTTTCTTTTCTTCCATTTTCATAAGACATCATGATGAGCTTCCTTATTCCCCACTAGCCTAAGAATTCAGCCACACCCATGCATAAGGGAAGAAGGCATTTTATTTAATCCCACTCCCTTCATTTCCTTCTTCCAACTTTCTCTACACTCCAAAGCAAATCCAAGACAACTTCATTCTCTCTCTCAAGCCTTCTTCAAGTCTTTATTTTTCCCTTAAATCATCCCTCAAAACTGTGGCCCCTCTAAGGAAGCAAGAAGAAAAATTCTTCAATCTTAAGTGAGGGAAACAACCTCTAGGTGCAAAAATCTTCAAGGTCACTACCTACAACCTCCATTCCAGTCCTTTTTTCCTCCATCCACCTTCAAATTGTTAAACATTTATCTTTATTTAGGCACCTAGGCCATGAGCTTCATATAGAAGGAAGAAGAGCTTTCCTAAGTTGTAGAAGGAAGGTAGATATAAGAACCTTCAAAGGTGAGATTTTTATTAAAATTGATGAAAGAAATGCTAAGTGTTCATCTTCTAAATTGACTCATTTTTAACTTGTTTAGGGAATTTAGGCTGTGTACTCCACAAAAGGAGTAAGATGGAAAGATTTTTCTATTTTGATGTCTAAGTCCAAGAAAGGCAAGTATTCTTCTTGGTTTCTTCATGCATGTTCGAAATATAACATATACGTTCATCTACAAACTTGGATCATGCATGCATATGTTCAAATGATTTTTCCACTATCAGTGTGAAAAAAAGTGTTCTTGCAAGTCTCTTATGTAAAGACTTGTATGTGATTCTTGAACGTGGGCCTGCATATTTCTAAGATGACATGAAAAAGTGTCATACATGTGAAGTTTAGGACATGAGGCATGCACGTCTCATTTCATGAAAAGTGTTGGTTGCATGTCACACTTTCTTGAAAAATATGTACTAAGAACCTCACTTTGAATCATATTCTTATATATTTTCATGATGATCATCACATATATGTTTCTTGATGATTTTCAGTGTTCACGCATGTTGATGGTCTTGATTTAGCATGATTGTGATGCATCATTATTTTTGCTATAATGCTTGACCATAAAAGAATATTCCTTGATGATCATGCCAATTTTATTCATAATCATACATGGATGGGACTGTTTTGGGCCTCCATCTTAGTCATGCGTCATCACCTTTATTACGAAGTGTAATCTTGATGATTATGGTTAAGGATGTATGTTTTCATGGTTTCCATCATCATATATGTTCGCATGTAAGTTTCATCATGATCATGTCTCTTAAATTCATATCTATGATGAAAACTAACATGCATGTGTCCAAATATGTAAGAATCAAAAGTGTAATACATGATCATGATGAAAAGTGTGCAGGTCAAGTGTGTTACAAGTCACTTGTCACTACATCAAGTTGTCATGTACATGATCATAATATGTTAAAGTGTTAAAGGGGTACTATCACCATTCATGTATGTAAAAATGTTTAAAATGAAGAATCACGCATATATGGCCAATGTATAAATTCGGCCAAGTGGACATATATGTAGACATATATGTGTACCAATAATGCTATTTGGATATTTACATAACTATATGAGAATACGAATATGTGTATCATATATTATTTGAATTGCTAACGAATGATGTGTCAAATAAGTGGATTAAGGATTTGTTAATAATTTACAAATCCCAAAAATGGGCTATTTTAGGGGGTTAAGGCCGAGAGCCCCTAAAGGGGGTAAAGATGGTATTTTCTTAAGTTTAAAACATGTAGAAAGTGGGTAAGTGATGTACATGTAATGATACAAATTTAGAATGAGCATAAATGGTATTTTAGCTGTCTATGATATGTAACATGAGCCTAGTGTGGAACATAAGGTGCTGAAATTTTTAGAAGTTCAAACGATCCAAAACCAAGCCTACATGCATGGGTAAACGAATAAAAGTTTTGAAATGAAATATTTTATCACTTGATACATTTTGCGAAATGTTTTTTTCCCACATGATACGCTTTAAAAGAGATTTTACACGTAACAAATTGTAGCACGAGATGAATGATTGCAACAACTTTTGTATGATATGTTTTATGACGTCATGATATGATGTGTTATGTTATTCGGTGCCGGCCTGACATTGGGACTGGAATGGTAGGTGTCAGGAGCATATCTTTTATGTTATGGCCGGATGTAACACCTTGTCTGGGACACGGGATCTCCGCCATAATGCGTCACCGTTAGATCCATGTACATATGATATAACATTGTATTTGGAATAGTGGGATTCATATTTGTACATGCGACTATATAGTTCATCATTCGGTATGTCGTGTTTCACCTCTCTTACGTTATAAAAAGTGATATAGCCAAATGCCATGTTTAAAAGTTATGTAAATGATATGAACATGTTATGTTTTGAAGTGCTTTATGAAAATGAAACATGTTACGGACTTCACGCTTATATGATATGAACCCCTGAGTTACCATCACTCACACACCCATTAGCCTTCGCTATGATTAAGTTGAATATGTATAAAGTGATACATGATACGAACATAATGAATAGGGATTTAACATACAATATGGATTATGAATAAGATTGAACAATTGATGGATATATTACTATGGAATTTAGTTAAGTTCAAGTTGTGACCTTATTTTTATGCAATTTATGTTGGACTGTGCACCTGCAATAAACACCACTATAGGGAAGGTGAATAGTGGTTAGCGAAAATTACACTACTACCCTTAATTAAAAACCCCTTTGAATACAGAATCTGATACTACCTCAGATTCATAATCCGTTTTTTAAAAATTCACAAATCCTTGTACACGACTTCACAAATTATGAAAATTTTCATAATTTAACCTCAATATGTTAACAAGACTCTATCCAAAAATCATACAAAAGGAAGATCGTTGGCCCTTCAAACAAATAAAACAATTCAAATGGACAATCTGGATAGAATTTGACAAAATGTTGCTGAAATTGAAAAACGTATTTCTCTTTCAATACTTAACCAAAAAAGTTGAACTTTATGTCAAAACACTCCATAGGATGTCTAGTTTATGATTCCAAAAGGCCCTGACCTTGAATAATTATTGATTAAAACAGAATTCAAGTTTTCTTAAAACTGGTCAGATTGCAGCCAGATTGCAGCAGTTATCTTGCAAAGACTAAAAGACTAATTTTTCCTTTCTCAAATCAAATGATTCTTATTGCAAATGAAAGCTAACCGTCTGTAGTATAACTCCACCAAAAATCACCAATTTTGAAAGTGTTTAGCTATTCTTTCAAATCATGAGAATTTGTGTGAAGACTGCAGTAAAAACGTGCAGAAAACAGAAAGGTAGAAACAAGACAAAAACACAGAGGATTTATCCTGGTTCTGTCAATGTCACCTACTCCAGTCCCAAGGAACATCTTTCCTTGCATTTCACTATGGTATGAAACAACTTACAACAATAACCAAGCTTGATCCTTGGGTTATAAACCAACCCTATTCAAGACTTGGATGAACACCTTCTATGCAAAACTTAGTTGCAACACCTCTACCATCTATTGATGTAGCCTTATAGAATTGGCTAATCAATCTTACAAATGAAGCTCAAGAGGCTTGTAGCTCAACAAATACAACAAGAACGCCTTTGCTACAAAGAATGAAACAAGAACAACAACAAGAAGATGACAGCTAGACAAATCAACAAATGCTTTCAAGTGAGCTTCAAGTGTGTTTCATCTTCTTCACCGTTGCCTCCAATTTATAGTGTGAAGTGAGCCTTGGAGATAAGAATGCACATGTTTCACCATCTTCATCATCAAGCTTAAGTGTCTTCAAATCATTGGTTGGCCTTGTACACTTGGCAACATAAAGCAAAATAAATGGTCCATCTTGGCATCAACATGTTGGCTGAAATTTACACCTTGGCATTTCATAATTATTTTTTGCAAAATGAAGATAATAAGAGGGATAATACCACAAGAATACCTCAACTTCTAGGCTCAAAAATAGGGCATGAGAAAGCTGAAAGTTTGACCCAAAATCAGCCATTTTCAACCATGTATCCATTGGCTACATATTCAAATTTTTCAATTTTTCCAAGTTGGCAACTTTTGCCAACTAGACTCTTTTTGATTTGTCCACTTGTCACCAAGCCATAAAATGAATAATATATCACCTCCACTTTGAACACCTTTATATTCTCTGAAATATGATGATAAATATCCTCCAATAATATATATAAAATAGTCTTCAAGAAAGAAATAGAATGTGACATCACAACTCGTCACATATCCCGCTATAGTCAATAATATCATCATGTGAGAGAAATAATACAAAGCCACCATATAATCTTCAAAATAATCATGACTCAACTCCATAATGATGAGAGGAATGTACTCAAGATATTCCTTGAGTGAAAATACCAAAAATGCCTTCAAGGGTGAAATGACCAAAATGCCCCTGGTGAGAGAAACTCCAGAAATGACCCCGATGGTCAGAAATTGTCATAATACCACCTTTGTCTTGATAAATATGATAAGAATAATTCCTTGACACATATCCACCATATCATGCTCCTATAAAACTCAAAATACCAATTTTGCCCTTTTTGGTAAGTTGTAGAGACTTCCAAGGCATATTAGTCACAATGTATTTATAAACATCAAAAACACATAATATTCACATAATGGACATGCATAAATCATGTACAAATGTAAACAACCACTTTATCACATTTTAGAAAAATATTTCTAAAAGCCCTAGACATCGATCGATCGAAGTGCCTCAGCTACAGAGATCGACGTCTCACGGTGAGTCTTAGAATTTGTCTCTGACCTACATCGATTGATCGAAGCGAGGGTTCGATGTACATCGATCGATCGATGTGTCTCAGGTTTAGAGATCGATGTCTCACAGTAAGGTCTTGAACTTTCACCGCCTTACATAGATCGATCGATGTGAGAGATCGAAGTACATCGATCGATCGAAGTGCAACAACCTGAGAGATCGATGTCAACTTTTTTAACTTTTAATTACATATAACACCACGTATGATATGTTTAATATTTACTACTTAAAATCATGACTTTGAAATTATCCAAAGATATTACTCAACATTTTATATTGGTTATGTGACCTTTATGTTACTTGTACCATTTGTTACTTTATTTGTAAACAGAGATGAGTTACATTTCAGTATTTATACTTGTATTTATTTTATCTTCCCGTCTCCCATGCACGATCCATATGTGAACCCGGACGGACATACTTTCTAGGTGATTCATTATCGCTCACCTTTTATTTTTATCATCGTGCAGAGACCCGTGATCAAGACTTGGACTACATAGATGATGAACCAAGGTAGGCTACCCGTGAGGAGCTTAGATGGCCCAGCTTTCATATTTTGAATCTATGATATTTCAGCTGTGTACTCATTCCCATTATGCACTGATGATACTCATGATGTACTTGGAGTTAGATTATGATGTTTGATGCATGTCGATTTCACGTTATCTATTTTATGATGTTTCCGCCATTTCGATACATGTTTATGTCGGCATGCATATAAATAGTATCGACGCCTTGTACTTCTCGTAGTAGAGTACGACGGGTACACCGTTCCAAGGCCTTAGTCCGGGGTGAGGCACTACAAAAACCCACACAAATTTCACAATTCTTATACATACACACACACACATATACATACATATATATGCATATATATATATATACATATATATACACATATATACATATCGATCGATGTGTCTGCAACCAGTGTACTCCAAATATTTATAAACATACATATATATATATCTATATATATATATATGTATATATACACACATACACATATATACATATATATACACGCTCACACACACATATTTATATACTTGTGTGTGTTTTCTATGTTTGAAGTGGTTTTATATCTAATCTGGAAAATACAGAAAAAAGGGAAGAATTTATGAACTATGAAATTTGCAGCATGATTAATGAATCCATATCATAAAGCTATAGAATGAAAGAAAACGCTAGTTTAAGTCTGAGGACATTTGATCAACTCAATATATCTTTATTTAATTTGGTTTCAGTGATAAACTGCCATGGCTCGATAATTTCAACAATATAACTACTGTTACACAACACAATTCTTTGACACGATGTTTTAGAACTACAGTACCAGACATTTGACTCGATACTTATAAAATTATAAGACTCGATACTTACACATATTACGTAGTGGTTTAGCATGTCTGACATTGTCCTCACATACTTAAAATACAGAAAATACAACCGTAAACCGTGAAGGCGTAATCTGGAGACTTAGGTATATATTGAGATACGTAAGTTTCTATCGGAGTGGAGGATATCTGGCATCCAGGCATCTTCGTGGTGTCACCGACGCAAAAGGCTGAATTACCGAATGAATACTGACTTGAATCCAAAACACTTGTCACGTCATAGCAGGGATCAAGGCTCGTCTGACACTGTTCAGGACCTTCCTGTTCATCAGGATCTTGAAGAAAATTTCTAAATTTCAGAGTTGCCCGTAGAACATCTGTCCTTGCAACCTCCTTCTGCGTCGTGACTGCAGTGCTCGCTCCACCGGCCTCCTCATTGTTTCTTCCGCTAGCCTCAATTTCCTCTTCAAATTAAAGGCAGAAAATTTGAGGGCTTCCATGTAATGTAATACTAAATGAAGACTTCAATCCCTTTACACACATGTTTTAAATTAGTTATCATACAATCATGATTATCATCACCAAGCCACGCGGAAGACACACAAACCCAGTTACAAAATATTATATTGAAAATGTGATTAAAGATAGAAAAAACAACGGAAAAAAACAGAAGAATGAAACAAGGAGGATCCTTTCGTACTACATGTGTTATAAGATTCTATAATCACCACAATCAATCAAGAAGATATGAATCGTATTTAAGAAAACCGTCCAAGATTAAGAATATATTTAATTATGAATCTAATCATTCAGTTTCCTAGTTTATAATTGATTGGATACGATTTGATTATGTTCTCTTATGTACTATATAAAGATGACATGGTGTATTGAATAAAGTGAGAAAGAATTTTTCTCCCAAAGAGTTTTCTCTCATTGAAAATCTAACATGGTACCAGAGCAGGTTTCAAATCTGTTTCTAAATTCATCAAAATTCAGCGACAGAAGGTCCTGTCAAAAAACTAGGGGTGAACAAAAGTTTTGAAAACCGGACCGAAAAACCGAACCAAACCAAACCAAATCATTTCAAACAGAACCACAGTTTAACAACCGGTTTACATTTAAAGGATAAACCAGACTGTTTTTTCCGGTTTGGTTCCAGTTCTGGAAATAAATAAACTGGAAAATCGAACCGGACCCATTTAATATAATATATATGAAATATTAATTATTATAATTACTTTTATTAATTATTAATTACCTCCCACCCAGCCCAGCTCCGTCGGTCCCCTCTGGCCTAGAACATTCTAGCCGCTCCTATGTCCTCTTTTCCCAATTCCTCATTCTATTTTCTCGTTTCCCCAATTCTGAATTCCCCTTTCCCAATTCCTTCCCCTTCCCTTCCTAACCTAAGCTTCCTTCCCTTCGATTCGAAAGTCGAAATCTTTCCCAGCCTTCTACTTCAGTGCTTCTAAGTTCTATCCTTCATTCATTCTTCTGTCTGGTAACTTCGTTACTCTCGCACAAACGCACAAACGCAACAAAGGCACACCTGCACAAACGCTTTTTTATTTCTCCTTTTTCCAGCTTTCTCTTCAATTTCCTCTGAAATCTGGTAACTTTGTTACTCAGATCTGTCTGGCATTGCATTTTTTTGCATGCATGCTTGATCTATCTAGATTTGTATTTTTTGGTGTTTATGTTGCTTTTATTCGTTCAACATTTCGGTTTTTGAATGGCAGGTTGTAAAACACATTACTTGGAAGTGAAAGTCGAATTCCAGACGACTACTGATTAAGTGATTCTTTGCCTCTGCAAATAGAGAGAAAACAAGCGCGCATATCTTTTTTAATTTCGTGAATGTAAGGTGAATTGGTGATTGATGAAGTATATTTACAAGTAAATACTTTCATAACTGCTTTATTTACAGATTTATATTTAACAAATGCTTTATTTTCTTAAGTATATTTACTGGTGAAGTATATTTATATGGAAAGAGAAAGACAAAAATGTGCACTGTTTGGTTGTTTGCATTTCCTTTCTAATATGTTCCTGAATATTAAATTAAGGTTTTTTCTTGTTTGAGGGGAAATTGAGGACGAGGACTAGGTAAAGGTAAAGTCAAATCAAGTATGTTATCAAGTTCCCTCAGAAAACCGAGTACAACATATTCGCATGTTTCCATGATATTAACATGTTTGTTAATTTGCAACTGATATTAACATGTTTAGCCATTGTTCGTTTGCCTGCCGTTTAACAATGATAAGTGACGACAACTCGAATATATATATATATATATATATATATATATATATATATATGTGTGTGTGTGTGTGTGTGTGTGTGTAGTTATGGATATATAAAAATCTCAAGGACAAACATTACGTTGATATACATTCACCACAAAAAAAAGCCTATAGCGACAGCCAAAAAACGTCGCTATTTCGTCGCTATAGGCATATTGCGACGAAATAGCGACGAAAAATGAAGGTCGTTATACGGCTTGTCGCAAAGCAAATTTCGTCGGCACTGCGTCGCTATATTGTGACGAAAACAATTTTGTCGGTGTATCGTCGCCAAACTACGACGAGAAACTGTCAGGTCTGCGACCTGTTTTCTGCTGTCGCTGTTTCGTCGGTAAAATATTTTCGTCGCTATTTTGTATTTTTTTTATTTTTTTATTAAGGTTCTGCGACAAAGACACTCGTCGCAAAATTTCGTCGGTATAAGTATTGCCGTCGCTATTTATTATTTTTTTATTTTTTGTTTCCGTTTTATTTCGTCGCAAAATGTCGTCGTTATATTACCGATCTGCGACAGTACAATTTCGTCGCCGGTTCGTCGGTATTTGTTATTTTTAAAAATATTAAATTTACTAATAATTATTTTAAATACATTATTTAATATTAAATTTTAAATTTTTTTTGATTTATTAATAATATTAATACATTATTAATTAAAAAGTTTTTATTATTATTTAATTTCTATAATATATTTTATTTTGTATATTAAATCATTTGTACGAATATTATACAGTAATACGGTATTTGCGCATTCAAGTTCGTATAATTAAACAACACAAACGAAATAGAATCCGTAAAATTGTCAGATAGAATATAAAAGTACAAAGAAAATGTCAATACAACAAATGAAATAGACTGTACAAACAATGAAAAAATAAAAAACTATGCAGAGGAAGATGGAGGGGGATCATGCGGAGAAGAGTGACCATCAGGAGGGCGAGGCTGAGGCTGCGAGGAGCAGGAAATGAAAGACATTACTACCTGCGACAGGTGCGAGATTTGCTGGTTCGTTGCCTCCTGCACCTGCACTCGTCTGCCGCTGCGCATGCTCAAACGCCTGTTGAAGCGCCTGCTGCAGCGCCTGTACACTCTCCTCATGCCTCGTCCTGATGGTCTCTATCTCACGCTGCAGAAGCGCCGCATTATCTGATTCCAGGCGCGAAATATCCTCTGGCGTCGCAGAAGGCGCGGAGGTGCTGGCCTCGGAGGAAGCACCTGCTTGTAGAACTTCGGGAAAGAATCGCGGCGCTACTGATCCAACCCCGTACACCTCCCTTTTCTTCTTATTTTGAGGGCCGACGGTCCGAACCGCATCCCAATAAGCGCGGTTCTTGTCGGCCTGTTCGCCCCTATCTGCGAGTAATCTGTTGTACTCGTCCTGAAATGAGAATAAGAATTGTTATGGTTTAGCAATAAAACAAACTAAGGAAAAAACAAATGATATCGTAGTCTATTTACAACTGATGTCGCGGGCCTTCGTCGTGATCCAGTCCTCCGTCCCGTCGGAGGCTTTCTTCCGATGCGTCTTGTAGAAGAGATCGTAGGAGGCTGGCCACTCCCCGTCTCCTCGTGCTGAAAGAATGAAATAAAATATGTTAGTGAAATCCAGAATTTTAAAAATTTCGGCATGACCTATTCGTTTATCGGAGGTATCCCGGCCTTAAAGGCCTCTCCCAAGTCAAATCAAAAATAAAATAAAAAGGCAAATGAACACATGTACCACTTAAAGTAACCATATACGAATACCAAAAAACAACAGCGCAACATAAGAAATCAACGAATATAAATAATCCACTTAACTCAATGAATATAAATAATCCACTTAAGTCAATGAATGTAAATAATCCAATGAAATCAATGAATCTAAATAATCCAATATTAAAATACTCACCATAGAACGCATCGTGGTGGCGTGGGAAGCCGAACCACCTGAGTGTGTGACAGATGTTGGGCCCTGTACATTGCCGCTGCGCCGGTTCGCCGCGTTCCGGGCGCTGCGGGCTTGGTAAGCAGGGTCCCTCCACCCTTCTACCCACGCCGCCCAGACGGCCTCGGATACGTAGGCAGGCCTTATCCACGTGGGGTCACGCTCCGACTTGGTCTTGAGGGAGTTGACGAAGTCGCCGTAGCGCCGCCAGGCCTGCTCCACGTCGTGGGCGATGTCGGCTGGCCAGCTGTACGCCTTCTGCAATTATCATACGGAGGAATAATAAAAGTGTGGTTAGAAAAGTAATGATTGATTACGCATCAAAAAGTGAAATTCATCAAATTTGAATACCTGAAACTCATCCCAGTAGAACCTACGTGTCTCCGGGGTGACACGGGCCCAGGAATATCCAGATGGGTCAAGCCTCAGGTGGAAGGACCGGGTGATGCAACCGGAAAGCGCGCCATTGTCCGATCCAAACCTGAAAGAGGTGAAGTTGTTAGGAAAAAATAACGCGTGAAATATATTTGAAAACATGTTAAATAAATTAATCATTACTTATTTATGGGTATCATGTGACCAAGGGAGGGGACGACGCCCTGGTATGACACCCTGGTCCGATGCCGCATCAGACGCCGGATGAGGTGCTGAACCGCTGGGTGTGGGTGGCGTCGTATGTCTGGGGGGTGCGGACATGTCGGCAGACCGTAAAAGGTCTGCGTCCGCAGCCAGAGCGGCGGTCGAAACCGAGGCATACGTATCATGCTGAGAAAGGAACATATCGAACTCTCCTTGAAGGTCCTGTGTAGCTGGTGGGTATGTGGATCTCGTCGGTAACCCTCACTAGCCATCAGATCTGAGAGGAACATATTAATAATTTTTAAACGTTTCGGCATGACCTAAGCGTTTATCGGAGGTTTCCCAGCCTTAATGGCCTCTCCAAGACAAATCCAAATCCAACAACCTTGAACTAGTATCATACCGAAAATCATATGCAAACCTCTTACAAAACAGTTTGTACATATATATACCCGTATATGCATATATATACCATATACATATATACCCGTATATACATATATATACTCGTATATGCATATATATATATATATATATATATATCCCTGTATATACATATATATACCATATACATATATATACCAAAATAGATTATATAATTATAAATATATTTAAATACGAAAAATATATATACATACATAATTCTACCCAAAAAAACATTTTCTAATAATTTTACATATATTTATATGTAAATACGAAATTAACTTATATATATAATTATATACCCAAATACGAAAATTAACTACAAAATCCATAAATTCATAATAAAGAAGCAATGTTTTCATGGTTTAGGGCCAAATATATATATACACTATATATATACACGCACGTACATAAACATATATGTATATACCGTATATACATATATGTATATATGTATACCGTATATACATACATACATACATATATATATATATATATACCGTATATACATATATATACCATATACATGTATACCCATATATAGATATATACACTATATATACCGTATATACATATATATACTACATACATATATACCATATACATATATATACCATATACATATATATACATACATAATTCTATACACATATACATATATATACAACACCCACCCACACCCAGCCCCGCACCCAGCCCCGCACCCAGCACCCACTGCCCAGCACCACCCAGCCCCGCCACCCAGCCCCGCACCCAGCACCCAGCACCACCACCCAGCACCACCGCCCAGCCCCGCACCCAGCACCACCGCCCACCCACACTCAGCCCCGCACCCAGCCCCGCACCCAGCACCCACTGCCCAACACCACCACCCAACACCACTGCCCAGCACCACCCAGCCCCGCACCCAGCACCACCGCCCACCCGCACCCAGCCCCGCACCCAGCCCGCACCCAGCACCCACTGCCCAGCACCACCCAGCCCCGCCACCCAGCCCGCACCAGCACCACTGCCCAGCCCACACCCAGCACCACCACCCCACAAGACATTAAAAAATTAAAAACAACATAACTAATTAAAATCAAAAAAAAACGAAATAGGAAGAGAAACTAACCGAAGAAGGGAGGTCAACGGAGAACTTCGCCGCGGGAGGGAGCTTTCGCCGGGGGAGGGAGGGAGGTTTCGCCGGTGGGGGGAGCTTTCGCCGAGGGGAGGGAAATAAGAAAGGAGGGAAATGGGGAAGAAAGAGGGGGAGTTCAGCTTATCTGCGTAATGTTGCGACGACATAGCGACGAACGTTCGTCGCTATTTAGTTTCGTCGCTATTTTTCATGTGTCGTCGTTATTTCAAATTTAGCGACGCAACATTTCGTCGGTAACTCGTCGGTGTTATAATTTTTGAAAAAAAAATACAAAATATAAAGTAGTATATACATGAATATAAGTACATCAACACATACACACTTTCATATAAAGAGGGTACATAAAAATTTTGGCTAATGTCAATCTTCCTGGTCATCTGCATCCTCATACGCATCTTCATCTTCATCTTCATCTTCATCTTCATCTACATGCTCGTCGTCCTCTTCATCCTCGTATTCGTCTTCGACTACGTCTTCAATATTGTCAGTCGGTTGTATGTTGAGATGAATTTCGATGATGAACCGCCGTTGGGGTCATTTAGAGGGAGGTCGTGCAGTTCAACATGTGTCGTATCTAGAACGGACGGGTTTTCTTCTTGAAATGCGGCGTCCATACCATCTGAACCTGTCTGTATACTAACATCAAACTTGCTCGATTTCACTTTGCACACGGCTCGCCAGTCTTTTGAGCTCGCATTCATCCTCGTTGTTGGATACGATAGATAGTACACCTGGGACGCTTGACTAGCCAAAACGTATGGATCGTATTTTCTGTACCGTCGCCCTTGGTGTATGTCTACCAACTTATATTGGTCGTGAACCTTTGTGCCAACGCGATAACCTTCTCGAGTTGGATCGTACCATTCGCATTTGAATAGGACCACCCGCTTTATAGGCAATGCCGGATATTCGAGCTCAATGATGTCAGTAAGGTAGCCGTAGAAGTCATCCTCGTCCGGGCTATTGTCATACCGCTTGACACACACTCCGCTGTTCTCCGACGATTTTCGGCTGGCATGGGAGACTGTGTGGAATCTATACCCGTTGACAAAACACATGTCGTGGCGCGTGACTCTGTTAAATGGACCCTCGGCTACTGGTGTCAGAATGTAACCGTACTCATCATCAGCCAGATGACCTTTGCTCGCCTGTAAAACGACAAGTAAGTATACATCAGCGGGGCAATAAATGCGTATCACATATCGTACACGTAACAGGCAAATATGTAAACTTACATGCCACCTGAACCAATCAGCAAACTTGGAATCTAACTCATTGTTTATTGCATCGCTCGATATACCCGGTGAACGGTGTTGCAATAAATCAATGAACAAGCTGAAGCAAATTACGAATGAGTACCATGTATATCTTTGTAACATAATGGATAGAGTATCGCAAGGTCTTTACAAAATAAAATTGGATATCGTTTATACCTCTGGAAACGGTCGACTTGACGGCAGTTGCGCAGAACATAAGAATGAGCAATCTTCAGCTCGCTGTCCCCCAATATCATTTCCTTTCCATGTCCGTGAAATCTGATCGGATGTGTGAATATTGGGGAGGACACCGGATCTGGTAATGCCGTCGTCGTTCCGGGGAACATCTCTGCACCTCGACGGGACATCTGGCTCGAAGTAATGAGACACGAAAGCCGATGCTTCCTCCGTCAGATAGGCATTGCACATCGAGGCCTCGACTTTCGCCTTGTTCTTGATGTTCAGCTTCAAATGCCTGAGATATCTGTTCATATAGTGAATGTATGTTCAGATGCTTGCGCTTAGACACATAAGAACGTCATGCACATAAAAAAAGAGTACCTCTCGAACGGATACATCCACCTGTACTGAACAGGACCACCAACACGTGCCTCGTATGGTAGATGAACTGGCAGGTGTTCCATTGAATCAAAGAAGGCCGGAGGGAATATAGTTTCCAGCTTGCATATGATCACTGGGATTTCGCCCTCCAGCCTTGACATATTATCCACACTGAGTCTCGTGGCTGTAAGACATTTGAAAAACAGACTCATCTCGGTAATTGCTTCCCATACATTGGTTGGAAGCAGATCGCGGAATGCAATGGGCATCAACCGTTGCATGAAAACGTGACAGTCGTGGCTCTTCATCCCGTGCAAACCGCGTTTATTCACGTCGATGTTCTTCGACAGGTTCGAAACATGGCCATCAGGAAATCTAGCCGTCCCCAGCCATGATAACAACGCACTGACCTGCTCCGCATTCAGCGTCGTGCCTTCATATTGTCTTTTGTTTTTCCTGGCACATTCAGCACTGTATTGAAAATGTTGTCAAACACGTTCTTCTCAATGTACATGACATCCAGGTTATGTCGGATCATATTGCTCTTCCAGTACGAAAGCTCCCAGAATATGCTTCTCTTCTTCCACCCGATACAGTAACGAGCCAGGTCTGCGTTGTGACTGCCGTCCGGATCATCAGTGACCCCCACGAATCCACAACTGTCTATCTCCGGCAGCACCTCTGCACCCGTGAGGAGCTCGGGCTTTGTGTCCTTATCGACAATGCCAGGCATGAACGCCGTCACGTTCTTTCTGTACAAATGACGTCTGGGCAGGAACTTCCTATGGCTGTCGAACCAGCTTATCTTACGTCCATGTTTCAAGGACATCGTCTTCGCTTGCTTCATGCAGCAAGGGCAAGCGTATTTCCCCGCTGTGCTCCACCCCGACAACATAGAATAAGCCGGGAAGTCGCTGATCGTCCACATCAGCGCGGCGCGTAGCTGGAAGTTTTGTTTAGTCGATACATCGAACGTCTCTATGCCAAACTCCCACAACCACTTCAGCTCCTGTATCAACGGCTGCAGGTATAGGTCGATCTTCTGTTTCGGATTCCTAGGCCCCGGTGCGATCACAGTCAAGAACATGTACGGCGTCTTCATGCACATCCAAGGCGGTAGATTGTACGGCGTCCACGATTACAGGCCACGACGAATACTGCTCTCCCGACTGTCCAAACGGGTTGAACCCGTCGGTGCATAAACCCAACCTAACGTTCCTTGTCTCCGACGAAAAACCCGGATGCGTCGCATCGAACGTCCTCCAAACTTCGCCGTCAGATGGATGGCACATCTCACCGTCTTTCGTGTAGTGCTCCGCGTGCCACCTCATCTGGCTAGCTGTGGCACCGGATGCGTATAGCCTCTGCAGTCTAGGGGCTAGAGGTAAATAGTAAAATTGTTTTCTTGGCACGTTCCGGTTTCTTTTGTTCGTTCTCCACCTGCTTGTCCCACAGACCCTGCACATGTCTTTATCCTCGTTGATGCCCCAGTATATGATGCACCCCTCTGAACAACAATCGATTTTCTGAACCGGCAGTCCCAACGCCTGCAGCTGTTTCTTCGTCGAATAAAAACTGTCGACCATTGTGTTCCCTTCGGGAAGAGATTCCCTCATCAGCTGACACATCCCATCGTACAATCTCTCCGTCATGCGGTGTTCCGTCTTCATGCTCGTCATCCGACCGATCATGGACATCTGTGTGTGACTACCGCAACCAGGATACAGCGGCGTGTTGGCGGCGTTCAGCATCTCAAAAAACTTTCTCGCCTGAGGGTTCGGATCTTCCTCCACGAATATACGCGGCTGTTCATCCGGATCCTGCATTTGTAACAACTGCTCTCCGGTAAATGCGCCGGCGGCTGCGTCTGTCACCATCTGCATGTATGGGTTGTGAGATCCCTCGCATATTTCTTCGGCATCAACCTGACCGGGTCCCCCTTCGACGTGTACAGTTGCAGATGTAGACGCCCCCTCATATTCGCCGTGACAGTACCATGTATGGTAATTGTGGACGAAACCTTGTTTCAATAAGTGAACCCTCACGTCACCCGGATCCTTATATTTACGGTTCTTGCATTTCTTGCACGGACATCTAATCTGCGTTCCACTTTCATTACTCGTCGCAAAATCCATAAATTCTTCGAGACCTTCAACAAATCTAAAACACCACTCCCCATTGTTTACTCTCTGGTACATCCACTTTCTATCGCTTCTCCTCGGATCCATTTTCTCGATACACCTTCAAAATAACAGCAGCTATCTTTTTTCGGTGGTAGAAAAAATCAAAATTCCACACTTCGGTTTTTTCGTTCAAAATTGATGATTGATGTGTTTGAAATGAGAGAAGAATGGGAGAAGAGAAGAAGAAGGAAAATGGTTTTACGTTCTCAGCCTGCAATGTTACCGACGCAATAGCGACGAGATAGCGACCACAAACAAACACAAATCTCGGAAACAAACAAACATAATACCGACGACTTCGCGACGACCGGCGACGAACAAGAAACACAAATCTCGGAAACAAACACACATACCGACGATTTACCGACGACCAGCGACGAAACACGTCGTTTGATATGCTTTTACCGACGAAGTACCGACCACATTGCGACGCAAAACGTCTCTTCACTCCGTACGACGTAATTCGTCGCTACGTCGTCGCTACGTCGTCGCTAAAAGGCAGTCCGTCCAGTTCCCAATGCTTACAACGCGCGAATTTTTTTTGAATTTACCGACGTTTTACCGACGAAACAGCGACAGATAACGTCTCTTCACATTATTTGACGCGTTTCGTCGCTACTCCATCGCCAAGTAGTCGCTATTCGGCAGTGCCAGTTCAGTTCCCAACGGTTGCATCGTACGATGAATATACGTCGCAAATTCGTCGCTACGTCGTCGCTAAAACAGCCGAAAGGTCATCACTGCACATTCCTAACGGTTGAAAAAA